>CAMXCT020001888.1:81851-125865 GCA_947184155.2 Cladocopium goreaui | reverse complement strand
CTGGTTCAGCTCCACCAAAAAGGCATCTTCCGTCTCTGGCAAAGGCCGAAAAACATGATCTGCCATCATCTCAGTATCCTCTTCACCACCTGCTGCATGAAGACCCACCAACGAGAACACAACAAGCAAACGAAATTCCCCCCCCGAAAAAAAAAACAACAGAACTGACATATTCAGCAAATCAGCTATATGTTACAACGACAAAAAAGAAAAACAAAACAAAACTCATCCACAACCACAAATTAAATCAAAAAAAACAAAGAAAAGAATCAGTAAAGCTCCGCCTCCAACGCAAAATTCCAAATATTGCTTCTGCAGCATCAAAGACCTCTGGGCTTCGGCGAACGTCCAATTACGCTCCAATCCACTGGCTGCGTTGCCTTTGATTCCCAAATCAATCCTCGCATCCGGAACACCTCCCAAACCATTCACAAAGTCACGCAAACGCTGCAACGCATCCTGCAACACCGCAGCTACATGATTGTTTGTCGGTAACATATGTTCTCGTCAACAAGGCCATATCACAAAAGCTCGGTACCACATACTGGTGGTCATGGAACGTATCATATCCTTTTAGTAGACATTTTCCACACGGATGACTACTTACAGCTTGCTAGCATGATGCAGCAAACAACGCATGTTGCAACACAAGGCATATCATGCTTTATTCGGCACATCTCACACCCGCTGAAAGATGAATCATCAACAACGTTACACAACAACAGCTTAGTACCATGATGCTGCGAAAAACATATATCATCTCCTTTTATCAGGGAAATTCCCACGAACATCGCCCAAAAAGCTCGATACCATGTCCTGCAATACAGATGGCTTTCGATTGCCCAACACCTTCATCCAATCCTCTTCCCGAAACATAGCTTCGTGCAATGCTTCTCCATCCACCGGCCACTGCGCACGTTCCAAGTTGCCCAAGTCTTCTTGCAATAGCAGATCATCCTCGACCTCGTGTCCTTCTATAACCGGCGGTGCCGAATCATCTTCCAGGTCCTCCTCCTTGTCCAAAGCAGTCATCAAAGCATAACGCTCAGCTGTCCGACGACTGCTGCTGAGACGACGTGCAGTACAGTGCTGCTGGAAACGCTCCAACCACGATGTCTGAATATAGGCCAAGAACTCTTGCGATGTCAACTGAGTGTAATGAAACGGAACGGACAAGTCTGCGAACCAGGCAACGCGCTCACAGATGCGCAGCATGTCATGATAGCGACAATCCGCTCCTTCTGCTCCACCGAACAGCTTCTCCAAACATCTAAAAGCACTGCTGGTGTCACCAATGCCAGCAACATAGGAACGCACTGATGCAACATCCCGGATGACCGGAGCAGACAAACCGGCCAAAACTCTTTCCTCCGCCAAACACCTCCTCATTGACTTGTAACTTTTCCAGTGCTTCCAATGCAGCGTAAAACGAGCAAAAAGAACGCCTTGCTTTGCATCTTCTTCCATGGTGTGGCAAGCAAAGCATCGATGTGACAAACTGCAATCTCCAGAACACGTTGGGAATGGAAAAGATAATCCCAACATGTGAGCTGCGTACTTCTGCACCTCAGCATCCTTCGGAAGGTGCAAATCTGAAGGCACCACAACACTGTCATCTGCTGCTCTCACTTCCTGCGAATTTCAGCTCAACACAGAAATAAACAACTTCACCCGAACTTGTTAACACTTTCCAAATATCAAACTTAAAGACACCAAACAAAGTAAGAACGAAAAAAAAAACAGAACCACCCACCGCAAGCAATCCTGAACGGAGGAACTGAAGTGGGCATAGTGCTCATCAAAGTCGAAAAACTTCACTCCATCCACCTTGCCGGCTTTGTTCCTCGAAACTCTGCGAACGAAGCGAGAATACATCAAAAGAGACATGCATTGCAACAAAACCGAAGAGCCCCTGTGCAAGTAATCGTCTTTCTGGTTGAAGTTCACATGCACCTGCTGGACTCTAGGCACATCACCTCCCTCATCAACAACCTCCGCAAACTCATCCACCACCACTGGTGCCTCTCCTTCGGGGTCAGGAAGCACATCCAAGGGCGAGCCATTGAGATGCGGCCTAGCTTGCAAAACCTCCTCCATGTCCTCATGTCTGCAACGCATGATTGCATACGGCACATAGCGGAAGAACATGTTGTAGCCACGATACGTCACCAGTTGCTCCTGCTCGAATAACATCTGATACGCCATTTCGCCGTTGGATTTGGCCACACAACGATTCATTCCAAAGGCAAGTCTTCTCAAAATCGTCAATGCACGCCTCTGTTGCCCTGTCATAGTAGGGTCCCTGTCCCCCTCCAGGGGCTCCTGCTCGGAGGCCGCTGCAGCTTCCTTTGCCCTTTCCCTTTCCTCCTCTTCCAATCGCTGCACTCCTTCAATGTTGCCGTTTACTGAGAACCAAATTAAGGCACACACCAAAAAATAATCTATACCATCTCATTTCATTGTAGGAATTCCCATACAAATCCTCAAAAAAGGAGTCGGTATCGTGATGTTCCAAATCAGATATGTTACATTACTTTACTAAGGACATTTGCACAAAATACTGCAAAACAAAGTCGGTAAGAAAAAATATCGTCAAAAATTTCCGTTTCGACCGCCCCGAAGCAAACAGTCCTGCATACAATTCAGGTAACATACTCCGCGAAATTTCAAACTTCTTTGCAGCATACTCACCAGTGTAAAAACCAACATTCATCATATCTCTTGCAAGGTCCACCAGAATGCGCTCAAGCGCCTTTCTCATCGTCTGCATCTTCTTATGCTCCGTGTCCAAAACACGACCCATGCATTGCTTCTTCGGCGGCGGATCCGAAGCATCCAACTCAGTCGACACAGGTTGCTCTGCATGTGAGGCATCAGCACCCGATATAGCATCCGAAGACGAACCAAGCGCCGGGCGTTGAAGTTCCATCTCCTGCAATCCACTCCCGGACAGTTCCAACAGAGAAGATGCAGAAGCAGGAACTTCGACTCCAGGCTCCTGGTCTATGCTCCCATCACAAAACTTCAAAAGGTCTGCTTCTGAAAAATTGCGTCCAATGTACTTGACATCCACATTGCATCGCATCACTGCTTGCGCCACCGGGTTCGACATCCCTTCAAAAGGGTGATCACGCCGAGCTTGAAACACATGCGGGTTTTCGTTTTTGAACTCTTCAACCTCCTTCAAATCTACTGTCTCATATTGCAACCGAGAAAAACCTGCTTTCGCAACTCGAGGCCAACCTTTCCGACATAACACTTTCGGCTTGTCCTCCTTGCCCAGAATCATTTCAACGTGAAAGCAACCAAAGCGACACCCACGTTTGCCTTTCACGGCTTTCCTCAGCCAAAGCAACATGTCGTGTTTACATATACATACTTCTTCACGTTGACAGCCAACTATGCACGTTGTACACTCCAGACGTCTCTTTTCCATTCTACACAAAAATGTTTTACGCTAACTGATACCGTAACAGCAACCGTGCAACATGTAAACGAACAACAAAAGCCATGACCAAGCCGAAACCGCACGTAACTCAAAAATAACGACAAAAACAAACAACCACACCCACAACCACAACCACAACCAAAACAACAACCACGACAACAACAACAACAACAACGACAACAACAACAACAACCACCACAACTTTGCCAAGCTCATTGCGAGGAACTTTTTGAAACATGATTTCGTGCATTTGTGAACATGATTCTGGATCACCAAACGTCTGTAATCCTCACAGAATTTTTTCTTCCACTCAAGACCATCTCCCGCAGAACGTTCACTGCGTCGCAGATACTTGGGTCGCAAAGAAGCATAGCATCCGGTCAATGTCAAAACCTTGCCAGCCACGGATCCGCCCAACTTCAAGGCTTCCAATTCGTGTCCATCCGGCTCCGTAGGCACCAAAGGCGCGGATTCATACTGGTGACCACATTCTGATCGCTGACGTTCATTCAGAGGCAGTGGCTGTGTCGGACTGCTCAACTGCTCCGACAAGGCCAATTGAGAATCATACTGAAAACGCTGCACAGCCTCCAAAACACGACGACTCCACCGCTGCAACTCAACGACCAACTCACCATGCTGCACCCGATGAATCAGTTTCCGCAAGCGATCTCCCAGGTCGTGTCCCAGCAAGATAATAAGCATGTGGGGGTGCAAAGAACCACGACCCTGAGTCTCCAACGGGCCGTTCAACGCCACAATATCACCGAAAACACCTCCTTGCAGGGAACTCGCAATGCCATCTTCGAAGGTTGCTGCCACGCCAACCCGAAAACTTCCCTTGGTCAAAGGTGGAAGAATGCCCAACACTTCCTCACAGAACAAATCCATCATCAAGGCAAAGCAACGCGCTTGAGCGACGGGATCGCTCGCGACAATCCGTCGCATAGCAGCTGCGCTGGGCAATTCGGGCATCTCCGCCTCCCAGTCCAAATCAATTTTGCACTCTTCCACTTTGACATTCTGCAGGTGCAATTGAAGTAGCAAGGACGAGCGCATATCTGCGATGTTGGGCGTGACGAACAGATGCGCAGAACCATAATGCCACCCAGCCGCATGTCCACGCAACCGGATCTGGCTGCGGTGCCCTTCCATGCCAATGATGCTCGAAGTTGCCTGAAGCACTCCTCCCAATGCTCGCTTCAAGGCCACATCCACCTGCGGATCTCGCAGCAACTCCCTGAGGTCCGCATTGTCTCCATGCAATGCCATTGCCTTGAGCAATTGGTCCGTGTTGACTTCAGAAATAACACGACAATGTTTGCCAAAGCCACGACGCATCACATGCGCTTTCGTCGCACGCATCAACTGTAATCGACGCTGCACGTCGTACATCACTGGAAGCAACGTCTCCTGCCCGCATACTTGGAACAAAGGCGACCAAACTCAAAAACTGAAACCACCAAAACACAACCACCAAACCATCCTGGGGAAACAGAAAACTCAGCAACAATTGAATAAACCAAATCCAAAGCACTGAAAGCGACCATCTTGGCAACAAGGCATCACCCTCACTGTAATGCAGTTCTTCCCGAAGCAACAAATATCGAAACACTTCTGTTGCATCCATGTTGGCTTCACGCTTCAAAAAAGGCAAGCCATCACCCCATGGAAACAAATCCGGAAACGACATGCCCCAGGTGGCCGGATCAAACATCGACAGCGGTTCGTCTCTGGTCGGAACAACCAACTTGGAAGGTTTGACTTGGAACATAGCTGATTCCACATTCCGCTCATTTTCAGCCGTGCCACGGGCAATCTTCTGAATTCTCCGAATTTTTTGAAGTGTTCGCCTCTCTTGGGCTCCTTCACGACCCAAAAGTTCACCAGGAACAGATGCATCCGGGGCCGGCATTTCATTGTTGATGCGGTTGCGAAGCACATCGGCAGCATCGCTCCTTCGCCGCCCACCCTGTCTCACACAGACCTCCTCCACATCCTTCAACACACGCACCCACTTGTTCTGTTCATCCGCACCATCGTTCAAGCCAACAATGGAAGACATCAAATGACCTGCAATGTTTGCGTGAGTGAGTTTTCCATATTTACTTTCACACACACAAAACAAAATGGTTCCGAAACGCAGACGTTACAAAGCAAAACTCGATATTAACATCGTTTTCGATCGCTTCATTCGGACAGTCCCTATCATGAAGCAATGAATACAACCAAATTCACTTCTGAACCCTGCCTGGTGCATCTAGGCCTTCACGCTGCTTCATTCGGACAGTCCCTACCATGAAGCAATCACCTGCACCTGCAATGTGTGCGCGAGTTTTCCATATTTACTTTCTGCCACACAAAACAAAATGGTTCCGAAAGGCAGACGTTACAAAGCAAAACTCGATATTAACATCGTTTTCGATCGCTTCATTCGGACAGTCCCTACCATGAAGCAATCAATAAAACCAAATTCAATTCAGAACCCTGCCTGGTGCATCTAGGCCTTCACGCTTTTCTTCACTCGCATCGTCCATCTTCTCATCATCCGACGCGTCTTGTCCCTGTGCGTCTGCAGGACCTCGCTGCAGCAACTCCTGCGCCAATGCAGAATCCTCCGCAGTTTCCAGGACACAGCCCTCCAAAAGATCATCACTGCCATCTCCCAGTTCCACCTCCGCATAGAAAGGATTCGTTTTCCTCAAACATTCAACAGCGGCAGTGTACTCATCTCTCGGGGCACGCAACAAAGAAGAGCCCTTGACTGCATCCTTCTGGCTTCCAACCAAAACAAACAAAACTGCATCTTGCATATCAACATCTTTTGGAGGGAGCGTGGTCAGCACTGAAGACGGCTTCGCTTGCGGGAGAAAAATCGAATTCCCTACAAAGCCATGCTGACGTTCCTCACGCGACAAATGCCCGGGCTGCAATACCACAACCTGCATGCACGCCCGTGTCATCGGCAAAAGTCGCTTCGTGGCCGAGGCCAGGCCACGCAATGCGGACAGTTGCTCGCCCATCCAAAGGTCATTGGCCAAGCTGTGCCGAGGCAACGTCAGACTAGATGACATCAACGAGCCCTTGCAGTCACTGCACACCAGGCAAGGATCCTGCAATTGCAGTGACATCCGAACATATTACTAGAACTTCACCCAAACAAAGTCGAGTAATCCGATGCCGTGAACAGAAAATTAGCTACAAACAAGTTGGTATACCGTGATCCCTCAATGAAAGCAACAAACCCGTGCAGTCAGTGGTAAGGGTCCTTCAAGTCCACCGGCATCCGACGCTTGTGTAAGAGCAAATGCTCCCCCTTGCAGTATGGATGTTCAACAGCCGAAGCATGCAGAGCCTCCAAAGGGATATTCGGCCATCTTCGACTGTATCTTTCAACTCCAAGAATTCGACACAAGCGTTCCTGTTGACCACACGGAATCACATCCACCGCACCGTTCTCCAACTCGGTGCTGCCAGCCGGATCTTGGAATAAGATTAACATCTTCAGCTGCTCCCGCCAAAACCTGCGAGCACACACCACGCATGCAGTTTCAAAGCGACCTCCTTGCTCGGGCTGTCGAAGCCTTTCATCAGCATTCTCCATGAGGCGACGTTGCGAAGCAAAGCTGGTGACCTGATGCATCACTTCATCAAAACATCATCAGCAAATTTCACTACCATGATATCTCGCATCAAACATGTTACACTACCCTACTCCGATCGTGCTAACAGAAATACAAAACGCAAAAAACTCAGTACCACGACGCCGTGAATTAAAACTATTATCTCCGTTTATGATACAAATTCCACACAAATAGCTACAAAAAGCTCAGCACCCCGATCCCACAAAAGGTCAGCGCAGACAAGAAACTGTGGGGCCCAGGTGTGTCAATAGTCCAATGACCTTCTTACGATACTCGATGAGCACACGGCTGGCATCGGCACCTCCACTGTGTTTCTCCACTAAATGTTCCAAAAACTCTTTCTGTCCGCCAGTTCCAAAATTGCACAGTCTGCACTGGTAACGCTCCAGCGGATTCTGAACATCATCATCATCATAAGACCATAACACAAGGCGAGACAGCGCTTCACCAATAGCAGTGATAGCTGGACTGCAGTCCAACATCTGCGCAACTTCACGCAGCTTGCTCTCAAACTTCATATTCACATTTTCCAACACAGCAAATGCTTTCTTGGCAACTTGCAAATTCTCTGGCAAGGCCTCCATAGCAATGCCCGCAGCAACATCCATCTCCACATCTGCCTCCTCAGCAACTTCCACACATGAAGAGCCAGTGCTGTCAGGAACAACTGCATTACCATCCCCTTCCACATCCACCTCCGGAACACATTCCACAACAGAAGTGCCAGCGCCGAAAAGGATGGCACTCAATGGCACAAAAGCGGCCTTGCAAAGAGTTCCTTCAGTCCACCCAGGAATCGACTGCATCAAGTTCCGTTCCGTGTCGGATCTCCATTTGATACCATTCTCTGCATCATCCGAAGCTTCCAAACAATCCAACTTCAACTCCTTGATGTTGTCCACATCGCCAGGGAATGCAGCTTTCATGGAACGACAGCGCACCTTCTTCTCCTTCTCCAAATACTCCGACACCCGCTTGAACAGCACACCGTCTTCATCTGAAGTCGGCAACCGCAAGCACTGCTGCACTTCCTGCCATTGTCGTATATCCAGTTCCAATTGAACGACAACCGGAGACACGCCGCTCCTGCACACACGATGTCATAATCAGTATGCAATTCCTCGAGATCTCACGGACAGCCCCTACAGAAACCTCGAGAAGATATCTCTGATGATCTCGAGATATATTGGCTACCATGATCACGCGCATGATGTATAAATAACATACATTATCTCATTCATCGTGCAAACAAAAAAAAGCTCGGTACCATTATGCTTTACATGAGCAATTCTGGAGATCTCACGGACAGCCCCTACAGAGACCTCAAGAGATGCAACAAATGTTGAAGATATTTGTTTGTCGATCCTTGGTATTTCACAAACATGATGCCATCTATGACATATGTCATGTCATTTTATTATGGACATTTCCCCATAAATGGGACAAAACAACTCGGTACCATGATGCCGTGTATAACACATGATAATTCATTTTAGCATGCAAATACCCACATAAATTGCCAAAAAAAACTCGGTACCATGATGTTGTTATTCGCAAAGGTGACAAAGGTAAGAAAAGTACACAAAACACACAACAACGACACGCACTCGTCCTGGAATCACGGAGTTCTCCGACCGTCACTGGATCGTGACGTGAGCGCATACCTTGCAATGCAGGCGTCTGGCGAGGATGAAGTAACTGCGTCAGCAAAAGCCAAGCAAACTGTAAACACTTCTTGTTCCCATAGCGAGCAGATGGAAAACATTCGGACCAATAGCACACCTCCACGTCCTGGTCAAATCTTTCCCAACCATATCTCCGCATCAGGCATCGCAGGTACGTCGCGTCTGCAGCATCCAACTTACCTCGACGCCGGCGCACCTCGCCCTCATCATCCACCACCAACGCTTTCGTGCCCCACAGGATGCCAAGGACCACCTGCAAGCAACGCAAAGACCAAACAACCGCGAACCGGCAAGACACGACAAAAAAAACTAACGCAGGCCATACAATAGTTTCGACAACCACTCACCTCCACCACATTGTCACGATCCTCATAACCACCAGAACTGTCCCATTCACAAGCAGCTGTAAGTGTGTGGACATCCCACAAACGGCTCGCCACTTCCAACATGTCCGCGTCGATGGTGAACCCCACCAAACGACACCATTGAAGTCGTCTTTCTTCCGATACACTCAGCAAAACACAGGACAACAATGCCACGACCTGATGCCGCAGCAAATGCTCCATGCCAATGGAGGCGAAGTAACCTGGTAAATCCAATAAATCAACAGAATCCGTGACAGCTTTGCTGGGCCACGATTGCTGCACTTCATCGAAAGTAGCAAGAAGCGGCAACGTCGCATCCACCACACGAGCATCCAAAGAAGCAAGCGAAAGATGCAATCCCTCCACCTGACCCATGGTCTTGTCGGCCAAAACCGCTAAAATACGCATGCGATCTTTTTGTTCTGGAACAGCATCTCGAAGCAATGTAGTATCAGGCGCCGAAGGACTTTCCAAACATCGTTTCAGCCAGCCCCACAAGACACTTGCACCAGATGCAAGGGTATCATCGTGACACGGCTCCTGCTAAAAAAAAAAAAAAAAAAACAGCCGCACTTGACGTTTTTGCAATGCCGACAGTCTACAATTCAATTCTCGAAATCTCACAAACTTGCACCCAACCTCCATGGAAGTCGCCAAGACTTTCTTCAACGAATTGCGCAGCTCTGCTACAGGCAGCCAAGCGTTGCCCGATCGTGTCTCCACACCAGCCGCAGTAGCCAGGACTCGAAGCTCGTCTCTTCCTATTCCGTACAAAGCACGACTGAGCCACTCCTCACCCTCTGAAACAGCTCCAAGGTGAAGTTCTTCCAATTTGGCAGCCGATGCTTCTTCCACCTACAGCATGGAACACACCGCCACCACAAAACAACCATCACCCTACAAATTTTTCCCGCTGCTCATGCATATCAATGAAAACATAACACATAGATCCACTACATCACAAACGAACATGGGCATGATCACTATGCAATTCTCAAGATCTCACGGACAGCCCCTACAGAGACCTAAAGAGATGCAACAAATGTTGAAGATATTTGTTTGTCGATCCCTGGTATGTCACAAACATGATGCCATGTCTCACAAACATGCGAATTCGGTCACAAAAACAACTCATGTCACAACACATTTTTTGGTTGAACCCAACCTCCGTGGAGGGTTCCAAGACTTTCATCAACGAGTTGCGCAGCTCTGCTACAGGCAGCCAATTCCGGTTGGAATGTGTCTGCACACCACCCGCAGTAGCCAGGACTCGAATCTCCTCTTTTCGCATTTCGTACAAGGCACGACTGAGCCACTCCTTGCCCTGTGAAACAGCGCCAAGGCGAAGTTCTTCCAATTTGGCAGCCGATGCCTCTTCCACCTGCGGCATCCGACACACTGCCACCACAAAACCACCATCATCCTACAACATCGCACCATGTGACAAACATTCAAATTCGGTCACAAAAACAACTCATGTCACAACACATTTTTTGGTTGAACCCAACCTCCGTGGAGGGTTCCAAGACTTTCATCAACGAGTTGCCCGATAGATCCAATCCGACTAAAAATAGTCCTAGACTAAATTTACTCCAAAATAGTGATTTAGGGTTTAGTCGGCGACTAAATTTAGTCGGGCAGCCCGACTAAAGAGTAAATTTAGTCCAGGGAGTAAATTTTACTCCTAGGAGTAAATGATGATTTAGTCCTAGGAGTAAACGATGATTTAGTCCGGGGAGTAAATTTTTGATGTTATAGTGATTCTCATGTTTTCTATGTTTTTCACGTTGCTGGCATTAGAACCAACATATGTTGGAAACACGAAAACCATGATATTCTTGTAGTTTTGGAATGAAACGGCAACGATTTCTGGTTGCTTTTGTGGATATATGTTTGAAATATTGCTGCTGACTTGAAAAAAGGCACAAAAAGTATTGCTGGAAACACACATGTGTATATATATATATGTATGTTAACATTGTCAATGCTAAGTTCGTGCGTTCGTGTGTTGCTTACCTTTTCTTGCGGGCATGTTCTTGTTGCAACCTTTTGCATGTTCTTGCTTTCACGTGGCATCTATAGGTGAACCATGTGATTCTCTTTCACCAACAAGTGCAATCTGTTTTGGTGTTTGACGCTTGCTTCTGTTTCTATGTGTATGATTTTCTTTGCGCGACGACACCACCGCAGGAATCCATAAGCCCTGGCGTTCAGCCAGAGTGAATTGAAGTTCGGTGAAAAGACAAAATCTAAATCCCTTTCTGACCACAACGTGTGAAACATGAGAGCAGTTTCACACGTGTGAAACATGAGAACAGTTTCAGCAACAATACAGAAAACCGATAATCTTCAAACATGTGCAATGAATGAAATCTGGCCCAACACGGACTTAGAGCCACAAAAGAGTAAATCAATCTTGTGACATGAAAGCTTCCATCCACATGTCTTGCGGTGCCATGATAGGCCAAAAGCTGAGGCATGATTTTTCAAACTCTCAGATGCACAGTGACAACTCACACCTTTAACCCTACTTTTCAGAATCTTTAACCCAAAATTTCAGACATCTGCGTCACTAGATTTCAGACATCTTCGCCTGCAAATTTCAATTTCACAAAACGCATGAACATCATATATATATATATATATATGTTTCTTTTCGTTTTCCACAGTCATAAACAACAGACAAACCTCAGAACACAGATCTGAAACCCGCACAAAATTGGTTGTTCCTGTGCCCAATATTTTTTGTGTACATGTGGTAAGCATCAAAAAACCGAAAGCAATTTCCAATATTGTTGATATATATATATATACATAAGATGTCCACCCTGAAACTTTCAAGTTTCCAACATGTCATCTTTTGGGGGCCTTCATACAACAAACCAGAAAGCTTTAAATATACTGTGCTTCATCAAGGAACCACATGCGCTGGAAGAACATGTATAACGTATAATTATACATATTGATGTTTCAAGGAAAAATGTATGGTTCTTGCGTTTTCTCAGGTTGGGGATCTCTGGATTGTATGAAATTCTGATTGCCGCACATTGCACGAACACCTTTTTGCAAAGCAGGAACATTCGATCGAGCAAGAGCATGTGCATCTAGCACCAGAATCATGTCCACAACTGTGGGTGTGAAGTTGTGAATGAGCAGTGCTGGTCAAGAACACGTCAACTGCAGAAAGCAGGAACACACAGAGCACAAAGATCGCAAACAGCAAGACTTCCTTTTGTGTGAAATCCTGTGCATCACAGGCCGTCCAAGGTCCAAAAGATAGAACTGAAACATTTTTTCCTTGAGTGGGTGTTCGCAATCGAACAAAACAGTTTCTGAAGGTTCTGAAGCGAAGTCTTACCTTCTTGTTCTTGCTTTGTGAGTTTCAAGTGCAATCTTGTTCTTGCTCTGTTCATGTCACATATACATTTTGTTCTTGCTGTGTGCATTTCCAAAAAAGGATGGAGCCCATGCCACACTCAGCCAGACACACAGCCCAAAAGAACTATCATGCTTGCTCGCAATTCATTTGTGCACTAATTTTTTGGTTTCAAGAATGGAAAAAAACATATATGCCAAAAAAAAACTGGTGCACTTTTGGTGCAAATTGCACCATTTGTAGTGCAAACTGCACTATGACCATAGTGCACTTTTGGTGCAAACTGCACCGTTCATAGTGCAAACTGCACTATGCCATAGTGCACTTTTGGTGCAGTTTGCACTAAGAAGAGTGCAAACTGCACTATAAACTTGAAACTGCACCACGCATAGTGCAGTTTGCACTATTCTTAGCGCAAACTGCACCAAAAGTGCACTATGGCAAAGTGCAGTTTGCACTATGAATGGTGCAGTTTGCACCAAAAGTGGAATATGACATTTTGCAAAAACATGTTTTTTTCTTAAAAAATCATTATTTTTCGCAAAAATGCCACATATTTTCTTACAAATGTCAATGTTCACACCTTTTTTTGAAGAAAAGAGTTGGGAAGCTTGTGTGCAGCAAAAGACATACAGTCAAGACAACCATCGACTTGTACAAATATCTAGACGAAGACAACCAGAGGTTGCTGGCGCGAATCCTGAACCAAATGTGGACTGAAGAGTCGTACCCTGATGATTTTGCCTACGCAGAAGTTGTTTCTATGTATAAAAAAGGCAACCCAGAGCTCCCCGAACACTACCGCCCTATTCTTTTGCTGAACTCATCATACAACATTTTGACCAAATTTTTACAGAAAAGAATTGCAGACGCCACTGATCAGTTTGTAAGTGACACACAATTTGGATTCAGGAGGGGCAAAAGTACTTCAGAACCTCTATTCTGCCTGCGCCGATTACAAGACCCAGCAGAAGCCGGGCACCAGAACATCATATTATATGATTTTCTTAGATTGGGAAAAGGTTTTTGACAGAATATCACACCAAAGGTTGTTTGAAGCACTGGAACGAATGAAGATTAACGCCAAAATGATCAACAACATTAAGGCTTTGTATGAGCACCCGTTCTTCAAAACAATCCATAATACTGAAGAAAGCAAATGGGAAAAAAACAAACAGCATTCTGGCATACGGCAGGGATGTCCGCTATCGCTTTTGTTTATTCAATTTAATGATGAGGGTCCTGTTCTTCGATGTGAGGCGCAAGAACAACGATGCGTTTTTCCAGAAAACTGTCAACAACATGAAGTTTCAAAAACTTTTGTACGCAGACGACATTCTAGTCATTGCCAAAAACACCCAAACTGCAAAAGATTGCCTGAGATACATCGAAGAAGAATCAAATAATACTACAACATAAAACTAAACAGAGACAAATGCGTATGCATCACTTACAACAGAAACAATCAAATAACATTCGCAGATGGGCAAAAGTTGAAAAGAGTGGACGAAACTTTCTATTTGGGAACGCGGATCAGTAAAAAGGTGAACCCTAAGATTGAAATCAATCGACGCATCTCGAGCACAATGCCGATACTGAAAAAATTTGACTTGTTCTGGAAACAAGCGCGGGTGCCAACCAAATGGAAAATTGAAGTATTCAACGCAGTTTGTGTTTCCAAACTCTTGTACAGCCTGGAAGCACTGCAACCAACAAAAACCGCAGCAAGTAAACTGGATACTTTCTAACTAAAAGGTTTCAGAAAATTTTTGAAAATGTCAACAACCTACATCGACCGAGCAAATACCAACCATGAAGTCTACAGACGCGCTAATTTGGAAATGGGCCTAGGCGCAGAGGAAATCATCCGTCCATTAAGTGATGGAAAAACGACTAAAATTATTGGGGATTATTGGGGCTATAATCAGAAGACCAAGAGGTCACCCACAACACCAAGCAAGCCACTTTCGCTACAAGAAATCTTTTGCCACGACAAGTTGAACACAGAAGGGCGGGTCGCCCTAGAGCGGCGTGGACGTATGAAACAATGAAAGATTGCTGGCGCAGAAAATTTCACAATATAGCATTTGAAATACAGAACAGGGAACACCGTGAACAAATAAAAACATGGGCTCTCAACAGAGAAGATCCTTTTTGACAGTCATTTTCACCTATAGGACGAACAGCTGCTGTAGTGGTGCCAACGGGTCTCACCCAGACCTATGGTTTGAAAAAAAAGAGAGCGAAAAACAACAAACAACCAAGCACAAAGAAACAAAAGTAAACACGGAACGCAAAATAAACAATAACAAACAAAAACAACAAACACACAAACACACCCAAACAAACCACAAAACACAAACAAAAATAGCATATGTACATTTGGGCAACGGTATGCAAACGACGAAAAAAGTCATCACAAACAACGCAAAACCACCCCACAACATACACAAAACAACATAAAATTTAGAAGCCTCAAAAATGAAGCGGTGCAGTTTGCACCGCGCCGGGTGCAAACTGCACCGCGCCATCTTGACACATGAAAACTATATAGTGCAAACTGCACCGCTCGCGGTGCAGTTTGCACTATGGCCACCGGACTAAATGCTTATTTACGTAAATGTACGTTTACTCCCTCCAGGGAGTAAATGTACATTTACTCTTTAGTCGGGAAGTAAAAAGGAGTAAAGAGTATTTTTAGTCGGATCGGATCTATCGGGTGCGCAGTTCTGCTACAGGCAGCCACGCCTTGCCGGATCGTGTCTCCACACCACCCGCAGCAGCCAGAACTCGAAGCGGACGAGCTGACATTTCCGACAAAGAACGCCTCAGCCACTCCTTGCCCTGTGAAACAGCTCCAAGGCGAAGTTCTTCCAATTTGGCAGCCGATGCCTCTTCCACCCGCGGCATCCGACACACTGCCACCACAAAACCACCATCATCCTACAACATCGCACCATGTGACAAAGATTCAAATTCGGTCACAAAAACAACTCATGTCGCAACACATGTTTTGGTTGAACCCAACCTCCGTGGAGGGTTCCAAGACTTTCATCAACGAGTTGCGCAGCTCTGCTACAGGCAGCCAAGCGTTGCCCGGTCGTGTCTCCACACCAGCCGCAGTAGCCAGGACTCGAAGCTCCTCTTTTCGCATTTCGTCCAAAGAACGACTGAGCCACTCCCTGCCCTGTGCAACAGCCCCAAGGCGAAGTTCTTCCAATTTGGCAGCCGATGCCTCTTCCACCTGCGGCATCCGACACACTGCCACCACAAAACCACCATCATCCTACAATTTTTCCCGCTGCTCATGCATATCAATGAAATAATACCACATAGATCCACTACATCACAAACGAACGTTGGCATGTGCAATTCTCAAGATCTCACGAACAGCCCCTACAGAGACCTCAAGAGATGCAACAAATGTTGACGATATTTGTTTGTCGATCCTTGGCATGTCACAAACATGATGCCATGTCTGACACACATGCAAATTCGGTCACAACATTGCACCATGTGACAAACACGCAACTTTCGTCACAATCCTATTCTGCCCCACCGGACCTGCATGCGTGGTGCCAAGACATCCAGCAATCGAGCGCGCAGCTCTCCAACCGCAAGCCACTTGTTGTCCGGTCCACGGCCAACATTCCGAGCATGTGCCATTTTGCGAATCTCCATGACAGAAATGTTGGCCAGGGCATCCTGGAGCCATTCACGACCCCTGGTCACAGCACTGCTACGCAGCTCCTGCAACCGAACTTCCACGCCATCGGACGACGAGGATGACGCGGTCGCATGCTCCATTCGCACAGACATTCCCTTCAGCAAATGAAACAGCGACCACAAAATTGTACGGTACAATGATTCCCGTAGTATTTTTTGTCCACTGCTCATGCATTTCAATGAAAACATTACATATATTTTTTTTCGTGCTATACTTACATAGATCCACTGCATCGTAAACAAACACTGACATTGTCACAATGCAATTCTCGAGATCTCACGGACAGCCCCCACAGAAACCTCGAGAAGTCCAAGAAATGTTCAAGATACCTGTTTGCCAATCGTCACTTGTTTCACGAACATTCAGCGTACATATAAGAATATGGATGTTCACTCTGTACACAATGCATCTTGTCTCTACGTTCACATCTGAGCCAAGGAAAGAGGTAAAGAGGTAAACTATGCTTGTCGGTGCAGAGTTGCACAATCCACTGCAAAGGATTTGTTCGCTGCGTTCCAAACTGAGAATGCCACTCATGAGTTTGACATGGCAAAGAACCACTGTCGCAGAGTCCTGCAAACTGAAGGCTGAACGTGTCAACAGTGAAGCTTACAATGAACACATCAAATCATCAAACCACATGTTATTCAGTTGCATATAAGGTCCCGACTTAAAAATGGCGGCATGTCAGGATCGGCCCGAATAGTATTTTTTGTCCACTGCTCATGCATTTCAATGAAAACATTACATATATTTTTTCGTGCTGTACTTACATAGATCCACTGCATCGTAAACAAACACTGACATTGTCACAATGCAATTCTCGAGATCTCAGGGACAGCCCCCACAGAAACCTCGAGAAGTCCAAGAAATGTTCAAGATACCTGTTTGCCAATCGTCACTTGTTTCACGAACATTCAGCGTACATATAAGAATATGGATGTTCACTCTGTACACAATGCATCTTGTCTCTACGTTCACATCTGAGCCAAGGAAAGAGGTAAAGAGGTAAACTATGCTTGTCGGTGCAGAGTTGCACAATCCACTGCAAAGGATTTGTTCGCTGCGTTCCAAACTGAGAATGCCATCACACACAGACGCTCCTACACGCAGATGCTTATTACACACGCACACACGCTTTCACACACAAACGCTTTTACACACAGACGCTTTTACACACAGACGCTTTTACACGCAGATGCTTTTTACACACGCACACACGCTTTCACACACAAACGCTTTTACACACAGACGCTTTTACACACAGACGCTTTTACACACAGACTCCTTTACACACAGAGTCCTTTACACACAGACGCTTTTACACACAGAAGCTTTTTACACACAGACGCTTTTACACACGGATGCTTTTACAAACAGACACTTTTACACACACCTTTTACACACAGACGCTTTTACACACAGACTCCTTTACACACAGACGCTTTTACACACAGACGCTTTTACACACAGAAGCTTTTACACACAGACGCTTTTACACGCAGATGCTTTTTACACACGCACACACGCTTTCACACACAAACGCTTTTACACACAGACGCTTTTACACACAGACGCTTTTACACACAGACTCCTTTACACACAGACGCTTTTACGCACAGACGCTTTTACACACAGAAGCTTTTACACACAGACTCCTTTACACACAGACCCTTTTACACACAGAAGCTTTTACACACAGTAAAATTGCAATTTTTTGTCAGTTTTTGACGTCCAACGTCCATTTCATGCGTAAGGGACGCTTTTACACACAGACGCTTTTACAAACAGACACTTTTACACACACCTTTTACACACAGACGCTTTTACACACAGACTCCTTTACACACAGACGCTTTTACACACAGACGCTTTTACACACAGAAGCTTTTACACACAGACTCCTTTACACACAGAGGCTTTTACACTCAGAAGCTTTTACACACAGGCGCTTTTACACACAGAAGCTTTTACACACAGAGCTTTTTACACACACACAACACTTTCACACACAGAGAGGCTTTTACACACAGAAGCTTTTAGGCGCTTTTACACAGAGAAAAACGCGCTTTTTACACACAGACGCTTTTACACACAGAAGCTTTTACACACAGGCGCTTTTACACACAGACGCTTTTACACACAAACGCTTTTGCACTTTTACACACAGACGCTTTTACACACAGACGCTTTTACACACAGAAGCTTTTACACACAGGCGCTTTTACACACAGAGGCTTTTACACACAAACGCTTTTACACACAGAAGCTTTTACACACAGACTCCTTTACACACAGACGCTTTTACACACAGACGCTTTTACACACAGAAGCTTTTACACACAGACTCCTTTACACACAGACCCTTTTACACACAGAAACTTTTACACACAGTAAAATTGCAATTTTTTGTCAGTTTTTGACGTCCAACGTCCATTTCGTGCGTAAGGGTTGCGCGGGACTACTCAAAGTCGCAATTTTTCCTCAGTTTTTGACGTCCAACGTCCATTTCGTGCGTAAGGGTTCCGATTGACAACTCAAAGTCGCAATTTTTCCTCAGTTTTTGACGTCCAACGTCCATTTCGTGCGTAAGGGTTGCGATTGACAACTCAAAGTCGCAATTTTTCCTCAGTTTTTGACGTCCAACGTCCATTTCGTGCGAAAGGGTTGCGCGGGACGCTTCAAAGTCGCAATTTTTCCTCAGTTTTTGGCGTCCAACGTCCATTTCGTGCGAAAGGGTTGCAATGGACAAAGTAAAATCGCAATTTTACCTCAGTTTTTGGCGTCCAACGCCCATTTCGTGCGAAAGGGTTGCGTTTCGTGGCGCTCCGGCGGCACCGCCCCCGCCTTAAGAGAGAATAGAAGAAGAGCGAGAGGAGATCTGCAGATGTGAAGGTGTGAAGATGTAGATCGGCAGATGTGAGAGTGTGAAGATCTAGATCTGCAGGTGTGAGGGTGTGAAGATCTAGATCTGCAGGTGTGAGGGTATGAAGATCTAGATCTGCAGATGTGAGGGCGTGAAGATCTAGATCTGTGAAGGTGTGAAGATCTAGATCGGCAGATGTGAGGGTGTGAAGATGTAGATCTGCAGATGTGAGGGTGTGAAGATCTAGATCTGCAGGTGTGAGGGTGTGAAGATCTAGATCTGCAGGTGTGAGGGTGTGAAGATCTAGATCTGCAGATGTGAAGGAGTGAAGATCTAGATCAGCAGATGTGAAGGTGTGAAGATCTAGATCTGCAGGTGTGAAGGTGTGAAGATCTAGATCTGCAGATGTGAAGGAGTGAAGATGTGAAGGAGTGAAGATCTAGATCCGCAGATGTGAAGGAGTGAAGATCTAGATCAGCAGATGTGAAGGAGTGAAGATCCAGATCAGCAGATGTGAAGGAGTGAAGATCCAGATCAGCAGATGTGAAGGAGTGAAGATCTAGATCAGCAGATGTGAAGGAGTGAAGATCTAGTATAACGGCTGCTTTTTTACGAAGAACCCTTCGCAGGCGCTCTCGGGAAAAGTTTTTGTCCGTTTTACACTTTTTAAAAACCATTCATAATTTCATGATTTTTGCAACCAAGCAGTGCTGCAACATGTGATACCGGCTCCAGCATTGACAAACAATTGCTGCTTGAAAACTTGGCTTGAATCAATGTATATTAACAGAATCTTGATTGGTCAATTTGTTTCTGCGGCCCATGGGGCCGCACCTTACTGTAAAAAAATGTACATGTAAATATAAGTGTAACTTTAAATTTCTATATATATATATATTTAAATAAATAAATATACCTGTATACATATATATATATATATTTAAATATATAAATATTTATATATCTATATATATATATATATTTATATATATATATTATGGATGCATTAGTATAGTTCTGGAACTACATGCATCTATAATGTTTTCAGGTAAGCAGCAAGTAGCAAACAGTTATTGCGACACCTTGTGCCGCAAGGTATATGTTCAAGAAAATACACGAACATAGTATATCCATAGATATATTGTTTAGAATAATTCCATTCCAAACAGGCACACAAATCTGCGGCACAATGTGCCGAAGTGTATATAGCTTGTGGGTGCAAAAACATGTAACTACTTTTTTCAATGCCAGCAACGCAAACGCTGCGCGGTTTCAGCTAACCACCATGTAGGACTTCTTCCTGCCAAAGCAGCTGGTACAATTTTCTCTTTGTTTGTGGTGGTCCACCATGAATGAAACTCTTCAGCT
This sequence comes from Cladocopium goreaui, assembly GCA_947184155.2. NCBI lineage: Eukaryota > Dinophyceae > Suessiales > Symbiodiniaceae > Cladocopium > Cladocopium goreaui. The sequence continues at coordinate 105,386 of CAMXCT020001888.1, read as the reverse complement.
TTCTCCATCTCCAGCATTCGGAGTCGCACGAAAAAAATGTTTTCTGTTTCAATAGCTCCCAACACAATGCCAGGAAATTCACCCAGCAACACATCTTTTGCAGTGATGGTGCGCCCCATGTATTGCAATGAAGGGCTGACATGGCAAATGGTAGAGTTGAGCAAGGTACCTGTGGATGGGTCCGGTTTCTTTGCCCCAATCAAGTAGTTGGAAAAAGTGAACTTTCTCAAGGCTTCCAAGTAATGCTTCCACATTTCTAGCAGCACGAAATGGCTAAACTGCCCGTCTTTGCTTTTGGTCCAAGGGTCAAAACGATGTAAGCCAATGTGAGACTTGTACAGCTTGTGTTTTTTTCTCCAGGAAAGCAATCTGCGTGAAAGCCTGATTGTTTCAGTTGTTTGGGTAGGTGGAACCGAGCATGATGCTTTGGTCTGATGTGGTCATAACCAAATGCAGCCCTGGTCAAAGAATGATGTAAGATTTGAAGTTGCTGCAAATGCTCCAAGTCGGCTGCTTCCTCTCGCGTGATTTTCCGCAGCTCCATGGTGATGCGGCGCAAAGCCCGCATGCTTTCAAGGGCATCAGTGCATAGTCCTTGCGACCCCAAAGAACCTTCGATGAAATGATGAAAAATTGGAAAAAAACACTGGAGGTTGCTCGAATCACCTCTGTATGCTGCAGCTGTAAAATTTGCTTCGTTGGATTTTTTTTCTCCATGACAATGTGTTAGACTGGCCAGAGCTAGTCTTCCAATCCAACGACATAAAGTCGACCAAATTGCCAACTTTTTCCTCTTGCCATAGGCGATAAATTGCATTGACCTCCCAAGAAACGATGCCATTGGACCAATACATGTGCATCGTGTCTAAAAGGAAACACCAAGGCAAGACAGCCTCCCGAACAGTGCGGTCTGAAAGCCACGCAGCATCTGAATAATTGAATCCTGCAGCTTGTTCCTTTTTTTTCATAGCTCCCTTGCGTAGATTTCGTTGTTGCTCAGAAAGAAAATCCACAGTTCAAATATGTTTGCATCGCTTTGTTCGTGAAAACCATCCAAATTTGCTGATGTGATATCTTGAAAATAATCGTCAATCTCTTCTAAATTCGAATGCTTCTTCGCTGCATTTTTACAAAAGAGGCAGCATCGAATTGCCGAAGATCCTTTCAAACTCAGTGCAGCACGGACACTATCCAGATCAGATATCATCCACTTCACATCACATTTCAGTAGTGTAGTTCGATTGTTGGGTAAGGAAATTGGAAAACCCAAATGCAAATCTTCGTCAAGAATTCTGCGTAAAATCGAACGAGCCACGGCTGAAAAGCCTCCCACTACTTGTTCAATTTCATTGTGCTGGATCAAGCAGATGGGATGCCAAACTACATCACACCATCTCCAACCAACTTCTCGAAGGCTAAAATACCATAAGCTTGCCTTTTTGTCACTGTCAACGGATAACAGGTTTCCTGCTTGAGCTTCGTCGTTGTATAAAATCATTTCGAAGCACATACTTGGGTTTTGATCCAAACATTTTTGAATCTCTTTGGCATAGTTGGCGCTTGAAGAAACTACGCACTGCAAAAGTTTGATGACGCTGGCAATGTAGAAACAAATTTTCGTACCATCGACAGCATCGAGGCTGACTGGACTGTAGATGTCAGGACAGCTTTCCCCAACCAATCGCTTCCATTGTGATGGATTCACTTGCTATTCCGGCCGATCCAAGCTGCGACAAGCAGAATTAAAAATAGTTCGACGTGATTCTTCGGAAACTCCATGAAGACCTTGAGTGTCATGGATAGTGGATGTGGCTGCGGCTTTTCTCTTCCCCATGTGTCGACATGAAAAAACTTACCATTGCTCAAGTCCTATACGACAGCAGCATAGATACTTTTCTTTAGAGAACCTTATGTGGAGTGCTCAATGCTGACGTTTGTATGTTGTATCACAATGAGAACATATGTGCAAAATTGAATTACACCAACACTACACATAATTAATACACAAGGGCTTTCAAATCACATTTGAAAAAACCTATAGTTTGAAACCAGTATGGCATCTCCTCTGCATGAATCATGATCAAGGCGCGCTTTTCCAAATTGCTGCACACGATTGTCATATACATGCGTGGGACTTGTGAAACTCAAACCACAGACTAAAAGCATTTGACAGCGGCTCAAAGAGCCGTTTTTAGCTTATTAATACTGATAGCCTAAGAAGGCAGGTTGTTCAGCATTTTTTTTCCTTCACAGACCAGCATGTTGCTGCATCGCATCTGCAATCCCCATGCAGTCAGCTCTATGCACACGCTGTAAGAAGAAACATGAAGGCCGATTGCTTGCTGTTTCAAGCAAGACGCATTAAAAGTCATACGGCCTGCTTTCCAATCAGGGAATAACATCAAAATGGATTGCTGTCCGAGCAATCGTCCTGAAAGTCATAAAAAGCAAAAGAAACTGCCATTCAGGCCATCAGCAGCAGTGGCAGCAGTAGTTGGCATTTCACTTCTTGTTCTTGCGTGCCTGGCTGATGTTCTTCTTGATGTCGCTTCCCTTTTTAGCAAGGTCTTTGAGCATGGTCGTCACCTGCTTCTCATTGTCAAAGGGAAGACTGCTCAACTCGCAGTTGGGGTTCTTTGAGTAAAACGCCAAGGCCTGGGTGCACTTCACCTTGTACTCTTCAATCACTTTCATCTCATCTTTGAAAGATTTCACATGGTCATGCTCTTCCAGTCCTTCTGCAATTGCCTTTTGCATCACGTCACTGGCCTTGTGCAAAGCTTCTGCCAAGGGGATTGACAACTTGGAGCTCAGGGAAACCGTTTTTTTTGTCACAGCTTTCAAAAGTCTCTTTCGATGAGACTCCTCCTTCTGACTGGCTGCCTTTTCTTCTTTGGTAATCTTGTCTGCTTCGCGCTTCATCTTCGCTTCAAGCTGCTTTGGAGTGAGCTTCTTATTTGCAGCTCCCTTTGCTTCTGCGCCTGACATACATGTTTCATAAACATATTACATATGTTGACGTTAAAAAGGTTCGTCGTTGTAAATGAAAGGATCTTGCAAATGAATAATAGTTTCTGACATTGAGGGTTGCGGCTCATGGAGCCGCATTGGAGACTTCCAATGTGAGTGCAAACTTAAGACATAAATCCAAATATGAAATGAAAAAAAACTGTTCATGTGGATCAATGGTTAAGAACAGCAGCGGCTCATTGAGCCGCTTTGTTTCATGGCGCTTGTCAGAAAAAATGCACACTACTTTGGGCAAAATCTTGAGAAAGTGTATTCGATTCTTTTTTTGGGATGGCCTTCATCCTCAGAGTCAGAGATCAAGTCCAAAACCTCAGTCTTGTCCGTGACGGTAGATCTTTTCTCTGCGTTCGCGATCTCCTCATGAGGCTCCACCTCCACTGCCTTCCTCTTTCGAACCTGCCGTTCAGCTTCTACGATCTGCCGCTCGATCGTGTTCTTGATCTCGGCCTCGTTGACGGATGTCTCCGCCAACAGGAACGTCCACTCGTTCAGTCCATAGGACCACATTTTTGGGTTCCTGGCCTTGAACCCCTCGTCGCACTTGTACCCCCGGGCCTCGTATACCGAGACCGGGAGGTACGTTCCTCCGGTCTCCACCTTCTTTTGATTTATCTTTTCTTCTGCAAGGCTTGAGATCAGTGTGTCTCTGATAGACTTGTAGGAAAACATGCTCTTCTTGCTTTCCTCCTTCTGTTTTTGGCAAGCCACGAAGAACTGCTGCTGCTGTACTTCGGAAAGGGAACTAAAAGAGCTTGGCGGCCACTTCTGATGCCTGCGTAGCATTGTGTAGATGGCATGGCACTCCTTGCACCACAGCTCCCTTGGTCCCCTCACTACTGAGTCTTCCAACTCCAAAAACTGCCCGCATTTTTTGCAAGCAATTGATTGTTCAATCAAGTCGGTCTAGTCCTCTTCAAGGAAAGCATCACTCCGAACGAGTGATCCATCACTTTGCCCAGCTGAAGTTGCCACAGGGCCATCAGAACCTTCTTCGTAGACCACAGTGTCAGGCAAGTTTGCCTTTTCTAGCTGTTGCTCCTCACTAAGCTCCTGGTTTTCCTCTTCTTCTCAGCATCATCATCAACCACTTTCTCTTCCGGCTTCACGTCATCATGGTCAGCACCAGCATCCCGTTGAGTTTCCATCACTTGGGACGGTTCCAAGCCCTCCTGATTGTCAGGATGGTATGACGAATACTGTGTATCGGGGATCTCAATTGTCCGAACCTCAGCCTGGGAGGACATGGTGACAAAGAGACAGCGGCAGGGTGCCCTCCGAACTGATGAATCCAAATGGCAGCTGATATACAAAGTATAATACCAGTAAACTGCATTGAAAACTATGCGGCTCAATGAGCCGCATTTTGTTCTCACCTAGCCTAGACCGAAAATCCCACACATTGTCTCAAAGTCATCCATGTCCAGCAATGGAGGCAATGCTGAAATTCAACAGCGTCTCAGTGATTCAAATCTAATGTATTTGTGTTGTTTTTTATTGGATTATGTATATATTATTCATACAATATTTATACATTATTTATACATTATTCATACAATATTTATACATTATTTATACACTATTTTTACACTATTTATACACTATTTATAACACTATGTTTACACTATTTATGCACTATTTATACACTATTTATACACTATTTATACACTATTTATACACTATTTATACACTATTTATACACTATTTATACACTATCTATACACTATTTATACACTATTTATACACTATTTATACACTATGTATACACTATTTATACACTATTTATACACTATTTATACATGATATATATATATATATATATATTTACATATGTATATATCTATATATACAATATAGATATCTCAAGATAAATTGCGTCTCAGTGAGCCGCAGAAAAGTAAGACAGCATGTTTCTTTCTCCAGCAGCGATCATGTCAAAATTAAAAACTACACGCTTCTACACCTGTGGCCCTACTTGCGTCCCTTCTTGCCCTTGCGCTTGGAGTTCTTCTTTTTCTTGTTTGGCTTGGGCTCCGGCACCACAGGGTCAACAGGCTTTTGCTCAATACCCTTCTCATTGAACTCCTTGCCGTCCTCACTGGGGGTGTAGTACAAGTCGCTGGAGCTGCTGCCCTTGTCAACGGTCTCTTCATGCGGCTTTTTGTCGAAGATTCCGAGGGCTTTCATGACCACCCATTGGTTGTACCAGTAAGTCACCTGTTCCTCATCATAGGTCCCTGGATCGCCTCTAATAACTGAACCGTCGCTCATGATGGAAAAACCATATTTCGGGGCATTGGGATCTCGCAACATGGCAAGCGCAAGTCCAAGGTGACAGATTGGTTCTTTTGAGAAGAAAATCTATGTTCAATTCCATGCCCAATGTATCTACCAACCTGCATGTGAATCATGATTTCAGTAAAAAAAACACATGGAACGCTGAATCAGTTCAAGCGGTTCATTGAACCGCTATCACTATTCTTTGCAGCTGCACATGTTCTTTTCCAAGCTCCAAACTAAGGTGTTGGTTTTATCGTCACATAAACCTATCTCCAATGCAAATGCAGTCTACATTTATGGTGCTTGTGCCCATGTCTAGCTCTGATACATGCCTCAGTGCAATGCATGCAATGGTGCTCACAAGGGTATTGCCGCTGCACCGGCTGCTGAGGTTGGTGGTGAACAGGTGGTTGAGCACGTTCAGCTGCAGCTGCAGTGGGAATGCCACTGCCCGTAGAATCGCTTTCAGCTTGTCCTGGATCATAAGCAGATGGAATTGGCTGTTCACTGGTGCCACCCAAACGATGTAGCAACATACCGCAGATGTGAATGATCAACTGCAGGAGCCGGGTCATGCTTGCCTTACGAAGTTCTTCTTTCAAATTGGGCTCCATCATGTAAACTAGAGAACAAAATGCAGCTATCAGTCTTGATCCAGAGCAAAGCGAAGCAGTTGGCAATCTCTGAAGCAATTCATCTTGACAAGTGGCAAATTGAGGAAAAAGCTCCAAGTTATCATATCAAGGGCTCAATGAGCCGCAGTGTTTCATGATATATATATATATATATTTGAATCTACTGCAATGGAAAACTATTCTCATAGTTGGATTCATTGCGGCCTCATGGGGCCGCATATCTTGTCATTTGCCACTGGGAGGCAGTCATTTTTCATCAACTAGCACAGTGCTGGATCATGAGTCACAGTCTGTGATACAGGCATTGCCTTTGGAGGGATCTGCTTGGCCTTGGGGGGGACAGGCATCGGCTTGGATTTGATTTGGCCATGCATTGCCTGTCGCAGCATAAGCTGACTTCGCTTTTACACCACCCCTTTTGCGAAATTGTCTTCTAATCGACCTCTCATAGTTTCTCTTCGAGCCAAACTGTTCCTGAGATACATGTGGTGTTAAAAATTGAATTGGAAATTTAAAACAAACATATATATTTCATGTATTTAAAACATGAAAACAAAATTAAAACAATGTCAAGAAACATACAGATGACCTTCATACTTTGTTCCAGCCTTCCTCATAGCTGGAGGTGCAAAGTTGATAACATCGTTGGCTGCGCCAGCAACTGGAGGAGGTGGGCGTGGAGGTGGTAGTACAACTCTGCTACCTGAAGACTTGGCCGGCGGTGGCAAAGGTGGCATCGGTGGGACAGATGCAGCCATGGGCCGAGCCTTGGATTGCAAGGCCTGCTCTGCACCTCTTTCCTCGATCGCCTGTAACAGAAGGGCATTGAGGGTAGCATCATTAATCTCCTCCACCAACTCTGAAGGAATTGAAGGATCATGGCTGTCCTGAGGTTCAGGCTTCACTGTGAATGGATCATACTCAGGAGATCCTGGCTGCATCACCTCAACTGCGAGTCTTTGTTCATCGTCCCATGCCACCTGGTCAGCAAACATGTCAATCTCAATCTCCTCTCCGTCAGCGTCCAGCGCTGGAAGGTGCCTCATGGCCCCTCTGTTGAGAAAAAGCAGCTTCAGCTGCCTCCCAAGCTTCATAAAACTCCTCATTCTCAGCTGCATCCCAAGCATCATAAAAAGACAGCATCACTACAACGCTAAGACGACTTGAAGAGGAAAAAACAATTGGATAGATATATATATATAAACATATATATATGTGTCTTTTTTCAACATGCCAACTTCATGTAATTCCATGAAACTGCATTTACTATATCTGCGGCTCAAAGAGCCGCAGTGGAAACGCGACTCACATTAATATATGAACATGGATTCATGTGCTCAAAAATATGTGCGGCTCAAAGAGCCGCCTCACATGAAATGAGAAAAACATCAAAAGGAATCAGCCAGCAAAGATTCTTTCTCCACAACTTTGCATCAACGGTGAAACGCAAATTCAAACAACGCGGTACTTGCGCTTGATCCAACACGAGTCACAGCAACCTCGAACCCATCGGCAACTCGAGCAACCCTGAGGCTTCAATTTCACTCGCTGCATGCGGGTGATTGGCCCTTTGCAGTGAAGCATCATAGCACTGGCCGGGCGCTTCAGAGTTTTTGGCATGTCTGATGGTTTGGCTTTTGCTGTGGCCATTTCTTTCGAAGCGGCTTTCTGGCTCTGGGTAGAAGTTTTTGGCTTTGCCACTGTCTTGGCTTTTGCAGCTGCCGGACGCTTCATGATTTGCTTGAATTTCTTTGGTGTCTTACTATCCTCACGATCTTCTGTTGTTTCTTCATTTTTCTTTGCAGTTTCAGTTGATTTCTTCTCCTTCTTTTCATCGTTTCTCATCGACAAGGCCAACTCAAGTTTTTGGGCTACAGTAACAGCTCCAGCTGGAGCCTTCTTCTCCTTTTCCTCACTGCTTTCAGGGGCACCGTCAGTCAAAGCCAAGGCAGCCTTCTTGCTAGGTGTCTCAGGTCTTGGTGGCACCACTTCCACCTCTTTTTTTGAAGCAGCCGGAGTAGGTGGCAATGCCAACTGAGAAGAACTGCTTGGCAATGCCAGTGCAGTCGACCGCTGGGCGAGATCGCCAATCGCAGGTGTCGACATTGCCTGCTGTGCTGCCAACTGCTGCGCAGCAAACTGCTGCACTGCCATTTGCTGCGCCGCCATTTGCTGCGCCGCTAGCTGCATCATATTCATTTGCATATTCATTGGCATGAATGCAGCAAGCCCAGAAGCCTTTGGAACCTGCAGTTGAAGAAGTCTGCTGTTGGACCTTTGAGGGACTAGCAGCATGTTCTGCTGGAGATTTTCCATGGTGATGCCATCAGGTAATGAAGCAGGGGACTCACTGTCGCCAAAAGCCTGGCTCCTCAATGCACTGTCCAAAGTCGCAGGTGTCGGTGGCAACTGCACCAGGTAATCTCCTGCCTCAGAGGTTTGAGTGCCAGTACATTTCAAAGAGTTCAAATGAGCCTTCATCAGTCCCTTCACACTCAAGTAGTTGGAACGTAGCTGGAGACCATCTGAAAAGATCAGCTGATCTCGGATCAGAAGCACTGTTGTGACCATAGCGTAGGTATCCTCACTTGGGTACTTCAATCCAAGCTTACAAAGGCGGTTCATGATGACACTGCATCGCTGACCCAAACTCAAAGTATCATCTAAGACTGCGTTCCAGTCAGACTGGCTCAAGTAAACTGGAAACCAAGTAAAGTCTTGGAGTGAAGCTCGTTCTTTCATTCCACGGTGTTGAATCTGCATCGACTCTTGCACCTTGGCCTGGATGGCCCGTGAAATTGTCTCCTTCATCGCTGTTGGCCACAAAACGTTTTGCTGAAGCAATGCCAACAAACTGCTCAGCCCTTTGACCTCTTTTACCACCTGCACACACTGGTTCTCCAGCACCTCCGAAGAGTTCGGAACATCCTTGCATGATTCCAGGTAGGTATCCAACACCTTCATCCGAGCATAGGCCATTGCACGCCTACACTAACCCTTTCAAAAAACACTCCAGCAAAAAAAACTATATACGTAGGAAGGTATCCGCACTATTTATTGTCATGTTTCTATTGCATGTATATCCTGCACATAACAAGTTATAATAGATCTATATTTATATCTAAATATATATATATATATAAATTCTATATGCAGCGGCTCAAGGAGCCGCAGCAAAAACCTATATACTTTGGTATTTGATTTAAACTTATATATAGTTGAACTATTTGCGCAGCTCATGGAGCCGCTGCTACTGGAAACAGTGAGACGTGAAGGCACGGAGAACTGCAGCTTCTCAAACTTTTTTGGCCGGCCATCAATTCAAATCAGTGCGAAGGGTTCTTGGATACAGTTCCTTATCTGAACATGCAGCGTGTTTTTTCAAACACTAAAAAAAACTATAACTGCCACTGCCAAGTGATGCAGCAAAAGACGACTTACAGAACCTTTCACTTTCAAACTGGCTTAAGAAAAGTGGCTCACTAGAACAGTGACTCCATATCATGTTTACTGCTTACACGAAATTTTGTGAGAAAAATATATAGTTCACCTTGAATGCTTTGCAAGTGGCTGCAGCACATACAGACCTGTGCGACACTGAATATTACACCTCTGCGGCTCCATGAGCCGCACAGTGTATTTCAGACGACTGTGTTTCACAAACCAAAAAAAAATCCATGACGTTCCTGGTTTCGATGTTGTGGGCAATTGGAAATACGATGAGCCAAACCAGAAACACTGGGTTGCGCATGCGAAAATAAATAATGTCTGAATTACCGGTTACGACGTTCACACATGCCAAACGATTAAAGCTAACCATAATAATCATGCAAAATAATTGAGCTGTTTCAAGCGCACATGTCAAACACGCACGTGACATCATGATAATGTACAAAATGCAACGAAAACAATGAAAAATATAATCATGAAAAAGAAAACATGTGCGGCACATTGTGCCGCATTTCCAAACATGTTGCGCCATCAAAAAACATTATATTCGGACACAAAACATTTTGTCACTCAAACAATGTCAACACACACAGTGCTGACAAAATTCAAATTGTTTATGTTAGCAGCTGTTGTGAGAACAAATGCAAGGTAACAATGGCGGTTTCAACGTTTCAAACCAACTATGCAAAAATTACGTTTTACCTGGAAAGGCCACCAGTCCATGGTTTTCAATACAAAACAAAAAATGTTATAAGTAATTTATAAGCTAAGTAACCTAAGTAATTTATAAGTGTTTTAACCTAGTTTTGTAACATGGTTTGTTAAAAACTTAGAAATACTTGCCAAAAGCTTTAAGTACAATAACATACATATAACTATTGTAAAACCACTTATGTACATAGATTACATACACAACTTACAAGGTCATGCTACATAGGTTACAACTTATTTGTAAATTATATATATGTTGCGCATGAAGAAACGGACTACCAAGTACTGTGGAATCGAGATCTTCAAGTACCGCCACGGGGACTTCATGGCTTGCCAGAACGCCTACACCAAGGGGTTGCCCAACCGCAACGAAGTGTGGAAGAGGGGAAAACCAACTTCCATACCAGCACGAGATGCAGCGGAACCTGAGGAGGAGCTGGATCGAACCGCAGAGGAGATCCATGATGCGCAGAAGTTTGCTGGTGAATTGCTGTGGCTTTCGGCCAAAACCAGGCCCGACTTGGCCTTTGCAGTCAGCAGGATCTGCTCTACAACGACGAGGGCACCAAAGTGGTCGACTGCTCAAAAGGGGAATCAACATTGGGACTGAGATTCCGGACTTCAGCGAGATGCAGGCTGGTGGTCTCAACGGATGCGAGCTTCGCACCTGGCGGAGGATTGAGTCATGGGTCTGTGGTGGCTATGATTGGGGGAAGTGATGGAACTCCGATCATGTGGAGATCTTCAAAGCAGCCATGGGAACATCGAGGGTGTCATTTTGGGTGACTCTCTGGCGTGCATGATATCTGAGGGCCCAATCTAAGGGGACGCAGTTCTGGTGGGAACGCGGGATGGATGCGTTTTTTGCTTCGCGGAAGCACTTAGAAGCTGCATGGGCTTCTTAGAAGGGTTTTGCTTCTTAGAAGCAGCCTCTTAGAAGTAGAGGCCTTCTTAGAAGATAAGTTTTCTTTTTGATTTAAATTGTATGTTTAGCTTCTTAGAACCCTTCTGCTTCTAAGAGCTTCTAAGTGGCAAAATTCATCTTTTCAGCTTCGAAGAAGCCCCCCCGGAATCCATCCAGACTTGCATCCCCCTACATCAGCCCCTGAATATCGAGGAGCTGGAGGGGAAGATTGAAAAGACACTGTTGTGCGACAACACGGCGGCTGCGCCCATTAGAGTTGAAAGGAAGTTGTTGCCGATCTTGGCACGAAAGTTCTTGGACCAATCAGGTTCAGCGAGTTGAAGACGTTGATGAACATGGAGAGGATGCCAGAGCCAGCTATGGAGAAGGTCATGGCAGACGACCTGATGCAGCAGATTGCGGAAGAGGATGCTGAGGCACATGGGAGAGCCTGTGCATCATCGGTCTCTATGATCAACTTTGAGGAGGACACCAAGAAGATTGCCAAGCTGATTGCGGTGATGAGGATTTGCCAGAAAATCAGGATTGATGAGCGCACAACCAGAGGCTGAGAAGATCGAGGGCTACGAGGGGACGGATTTGATCGTCATCTTCGGCGTCCTGGTGATGGCCATTGGTGTGGCGATCTACAAAATGGTGGAGAGGATGTACCAAGCGTGGCAGAGGCAGAGAGGGGATCGAGATGATCCAGATCACGACGGCAGTGGAGCCGAGAGTGGCTTCAATGATGGCGATGAAGGGCAGAGGAAAGGGCAGAGGAGTGATGGACACTTCGCTCAAGAGAAGGCGAGGAGGCGATTCCATACGACGACCTCTGACCAGCCGACCAGCATTGAGCCAAGGTCGACCTGCCCGGCTTCAAGAACCACTTTTGGATGAGGATGAGGTGGCGAATGAGGATGATGCTCCGCGACCAGAACCAGCTCCACTACCACGTCAAACTCCGCTACCACGTGAAGCTCCACTACCAGAAGAAAATGAGGATGAGCCAGAGGCTGATCCAGCGGCACCATTTCCCCATGGAGATGACGAGGGAAACGAGCAGCTGAGGAGAGTGGGGAGAGTACCGCCTGGGTACAGGGCTCCGCCACAAGCCTGGGTGAGAACCAGAAACCAAGTACCTGAAGCACCGCAGCCAAAAAGCAGGATCTTCGAAGGATGTGAGAGCCCAGCAGGTTGAGGAGACGCGAGATCGAGCAGGATCTTCGGGAGAAGGCTAACCACGAGCTCTACAGCCTGAGGAGACCCAGCAGCGAGCAGGAGCTTCGGGAGATTGCCAACATCGAGCAGGATCTTCCGTGGAGATTGCCAACCGGGAGCTCTACGTTCAGGAGAACCACAACATCAAGATCGATTTGGAAGCACCACGAGGTCGAGCCCTACAGCCTGAGGAGGACTTCAGAGGGATCAAGCACAGAGTGGTCCACATCGAGGCGAGAGCCATGAGGATCACAGCAGAGGAGGAAAGATGAGAAACCAAGCTGGAGCATGAGGATCTGGTGATGGGGAGCCCGCCAAGTTGACCGTCCTGAACGATGGGTCGATGATCGGCGGAGGCGGCCGAAAGGATGATCCTGCCGACCCTGAGAACTTCCTGTTCTAAAATCAGATGCCGGAGGGACCGATCATCACTCCGAATGGGACCACCGGAAGACGACATGCCCGACCTTGGCCAATTCGAGGAAGATCAGAAGTGACCTCTGCAGCCAATGCGCGGCGGCCTATGCCTATGCCAAGACGAACCCCTGCGCTGCTGTGGTCTACAGGGACCAATTAAAGGTAGCCCATGTGCACCCGAACTGCCCAAACATATTGGGGTCAACGTACTCCTTTCCAGAGTGCCAAAGGTGCTAGCGGCTTGGGCTGGAGTGCAGAGTTTTTGGAGCAGTCTCACATCAACGCGAGGGTTGTAGTGGAGGAGTGCAGAGGGCCAAACATCCACGCACCCTTTCAGAAGTACAGCATAGGATTTTCCAACATGAATGCATGTGGTGGCATTCAAATTCATGGAGATTCATGGAAATGTACATGAGAAACCTCAAGACTCTACGGCGTGATCCGTAGCCGCTTTCAATAGCCCAAAAACAGGTGACCTGCGGCCTGCAAAAACACACGGTTGTGACAAAAATTGAATTTGTGCTGTAGTTTTAGATGGCTGTAGTAATGTTGCTTGGAAAAATAATTTTGCAAAGATGCTTTCTCGGAAAGGTTATGGTTTCCAGTGAAGCTGCTGCAAGGGACTTTGTTTTTCTCAGCTGGATTTCTTTCTTATGATTCAATTTCGAAGAAGCGAGGGGTCATTTCAATTCCAAACATGGAGGAAAGTATGTTGTTGATATCGTACATATATGGTGTATATATATATATATATATTTATGTGATTTTACTCATTTTTCTTATATTATATAAATACAAGATTAGCTCAATCATATTGATGTTACAATAGCTTTACTTTTTCCAAATTGTAGCAGCTTTTGAACTTAGTTTTTTGATGTTTTTTGCATTTCTATATTTTTGACATGAATATAGTGTGGTTTAGTGGTTGTTTTGTATAAGTTTTGAGTTTTTAAATATGTTTTGTTAAAAAAAAAGATTAAATGAAACCAGCTATGGTTCCGATTGTAATAGCTTTAGTGTAGATTGAACGAGTCATAGTTCAGACTAACTAGCTATAGTTCAAACTGGCCATAATCTAGAATTCAGATTGAACTAGCTATAGTTCTAAATGAACTAGCTATAGTTCGGACTGAGCTAGCTATAGTTCAGACTGCTTGTATATAGTTTAGATCGAACTAGCAAGAGTTCAAGCTGAACTAGCTATAGTTCAAACTAAAGTAGCTATGTGTAGCTATAGTTCAGCCATAGTCCAGAGGAATCCGAAGGGGAAAAAAAGGTGTCTTGCGTGTGCTGCCTCAATGGTGGATTAGTTTGGACAGAGTAAAATGAATGATAGGCAAGAATACAGTCAAAAAAACAAATCTGACAGACAGTTCCTGAAAAGGATCCAGTCCCAAAAGGCAGGTCCTGAAAGGGATAAAGTCTGAAAAGACACGTTTTCATAAAGACACTTTTTCATAAAGATATTATTTATATATATACCAAGACCTTCCAAGGGGCTACGTTTTGGAACCCCTATCGTGTGTTCTTTAAGGGGCTACGTTTCGACACCCCTTAGCCGAACCAAAAAGACACAAATATGGTGATAACGATGTTCATAGCACCATTTTTGGGAGACATGGTTGGAGACGAACTGAACAACAAAAACTTTGATTTTGGGGAATTCCGACACGCAAATGACACGCGACTCCCTGGTAGTGACACACTGCCGACACGCATTAAGGGGCGCCAAAACGACACCCTTAGCCTAAAGGGGTGGCGTTTTGGCACCCCCTGCGCATCCACCCGACACGCAAATGACACGTTTGACACGCGCCATTTCTGGGGTGCCAAAAATAAAACTCAAAAGCATTGCTTCTGTGGCCTCAAATAACAAAGATGAAATGTATATCCCAGATGACCCCAAACAGGTTGAGAAACACCTTAGAAATAAAGGGGCGCCATTTTGACACCCCCTCCCTAAGGGGTGCCATTACGGCACCCCTTGGCATGTGCTGGTATATATATATACAGTATATACTTTTTAAATCTTTTTTAGTTTTATTATTTGACTTGCTTATAGAATGCTAAGAATGAATCAATTATAAACTAAAAAACACGTGTTTTTTAGCATTATTGTTTGCACATTTTTGCAATAATGTTTCCAAGTCTTGAGATTAAATTAAATAAGGGAATGTCTCAGAATAGGAGTGCCCCAAGCTCACTTTTTTTAGTTAGAAAAGAAGGGCTTGGGGCACTCAGTTATGGCACCCCTATTCTGAGACATTCTCATATCGAATTATGGCTAAACTATGGCTGAATCATGGCAATTTAAAGTTATATTACAAATGGGGCTATGGCTGGACTATGGATGAACTATGGCAATTTAAATTTAATTTCGAAAAATGAAACTATTGCTGAACTATGGCAATTTAAACTAAATTTTAAAATGGAACTATGGCTAAACTATGGCAGAACTATGGTTATTTAAATTTAAATCTAAAATGGAACTATGGCTGAACTATGGCTGAACTATACCTGAACTATGGCTGAACTATGGCTCAACTATATCTGAACCATGGCCGAACTATGGCTGAACTATGGCTGAACTATGGCTGAACTATAGCTGAACTATAGCTGAACTATAGCTGAGCTATAGCTGAACTATGGCTGAACTATGGCTATGTAAATTTTAATTTAAAATGAAACTATGCTGAACTATGCTGAACTATGGCTGAACTATGGCTGAACTATTGCATGTTAAATTTGAATCTAAAGTGAAACTATGGCTGAACTCTGGCTGAACTATTGCTAGATAAATCTAGATTTAAAATGTAACCATGGCTGAACTATGGCTGAACTATTGCAATTTAAATGTCAATTAAAAATGAAATTATTGCTGAATTATGGCTGAACTACAGCTGCTTTAATTCAAGAAAAACATGTGGCTAAACTATAGCTACGTTAGATTGACCTATAGCTAGTTCTGCTTAAACTATTGCCAGTTCGATCTGAATTATAGCCAGTTTAAACTATAGCTAGTTCAGTCTGAACTATGGCTCTTTCAATCTACACTATAGACATTACAATCAGAACTACAGCTGGTTTCATTTAATTTATTTGTCTTTTTAAGTATATTTAGAAACTAAATCCAATCCACACCAAATTCAGGGGAAAAATAAGTAAACAAAATCGAACAGATCTTACAATTTTGAAAAAGTCAAACTGTTATAACTTCAATATGATTGAGCTAATATTGTTTAAATATGAATATAGGAAAAGTTGAGTGAACAAATGTATATATATATAACGTGCATGTACGATATCAACAACATAATTCCCTCCATGTTTGAAATTGAAATGGTCCTTGCTTTTTCGAAATTAAGTCATCAGAAAGAAATCCAGCCCAGAAAAAAGAAAGTCCCCTGCAGCAGCTTTGGCACAGCTTCGAGAAAAAAAACGATCCAATGCCGCCTAAAGGATCCTATCTGGAGAACGTTTACTCACTATATGGTGAGCAAGCAAATGTGGCATCGCAACCTTCCACGCAGAAGACCAAAAAGGAACGCAGCTCCGGTTTCCAGAGTTACTTGAAAGGAAAAGAAAATCATGTCAAATGCGATTCTTCCTGAAACGGAACAAATCTGAAAAGATTTAACATGAAATGTGAAAGTTCCTGAAAAGGACAATTTCTGAATAAGAATCACATCAAATATGATCGTTCCTGAAAAGGAAAAAAACGGAAATGATTTCACATCAAATGTGAAAGTTCCTGAAAAAGAAAAGTTACTGAAAAGAAATCGCATCAAATATGCTGGTTCCTGAAAAGGACAAATCTGAAAAATATTTCACACATCAAATGTGAAAGTTCCTGAAAGGGACAATTTCTGAAAAGAAATCGCATCAAAATGCATCAAATATAATGGTTCCTGAAAAGGACAAATCTGAAAAATATTTCACTCATCAAATGTGAAAGTTCCTGAAAGGGAAAATTTCTGAAAAGAAATCACATCATATATGATAGCTCTTGGCAAAGGAAAGAAGTTATATAAAAAACTGTTGTTTCAATAAACTAAGGAAAATAATGCAATTCAGGGAAACGCCTGTAATAGAACAAACGAACAAAACATATTCAAAAATATATATCAACGCACTTTCGAAACAAAAAAACAAGTATTAAGTTATTTTTGGCACTATGCAAAACAATACAAAACCGACATTGCAGAGCCTTTGAAAAAGTTATAAAAAGTAATCGGAACTTATCAAAAACTTACAAATACGTTATCAAAAATAACATATGTTTTTTTTTGATGAGTCATGTTAACTTCCAACATAACATCTTTAACTTCTCTACATCTACGCTAAGTCTGTAAAGTATTCTATCTTTAAGCGTACAGTGATGTAATGCAACGCAACGTTAAAAAAACGCAATGCTATGCTATTTACGGTATGTTTGGTACGTATAGTATGGTGTGCATGGTATGCATCATTTGTCTGAAAGTTAGGCATGACATGCTACGATACGATGCTATATGATATGAAATGAAATGACATAATATGACATGACATGCTATGGTGTGGAATGTATGGTATGTATGGTATGTATGATGTCTACGCTATGTACATTAAGGCATATCGACGTATATTATACGGCTATGTGTATGTATATATATATAGGTGTCGGTGTACACATACCTTGCGCGTACATGTATGCACGTGTACGTAACGTGTACGCAACGTGTATCCACGTAGATAGGTAGGCAGGCAGGTAGGCAGGCACATCAGCATAGGTATGTATAGGTGTGTAGGAAAGTATGTAAGTAATCATGTGCTTTACGCACATCAATAGTCAAGCGGCATGTGGATATGGGACTGCACATTACAACCTGGAAGGATCTTGAGGCCAAAGGCCCTCCACAAATCCCATTTGACAAGACAACAAGACAGCGCCAACGCCGCTGCAAAAGTCTCCTGATAGGTGCCAAAGCTGCAACGCTTGCATTCAGTGCTGCGATTTTCATCTTGATACTCGCCTGCAGCAAATGGTCAACTGACAAGAACTGCAGCCGCAGCTCTAAAACTGCGTGCAATGTCCGCCGACCCCGGCCGACGCAAGGGGGAGCGCGTAAGGGAAGAAGATGTACTGCACTACTACTACTACTACTACTGCTACTGTTACTGCTACTGCTACGACTACTACTACTACTACTACTTCTACTACTACTACTACTACTACTACTATTACTATCTATTACTACTACTACTGCTACTACTCCTGCTACTACTACTACTACTACTACTACTACTAGTACTAGTACTAGTACTATAGTACTAGTACTACGACGACGACGCCGACGACGACGACGACTATTACTACTACTACTACTACTACTTCTACTACTACTACTACTACTACTACTACTACTACAGGGCCGTGTGGCTGTGTTTTTGTGCAGTGGCAGCAGCAGCAGCAGCAGCCGCAGCAGCAGCCGCAGCAGCAGCAGAAGCAGCAGCAGACCCCGGCAGACGCAAGGGGGAGCGCGCCAGGGAATAAGACATTTGGCTGCCTTTGCAGCATTAGCAGCACTAGGCAGCAGCATCAACAGCAGCCGAGCACCAGTACACCATGCAGCATCAGCACAGCACAGCAGCAGGAAGGCGAAGTTTGACACAGTTTTTCAACGGATTTAGACGACACGTTAGGCACTTTTTGGGCTCGATTTTGGCGTTGTTCCGTCCTTCAGGGCCACTGTGTTTCCCTGTCCAGCAGGGTGCGCTTTGAGCCTCGGGAGGAAGAGCAGCAGCAGCAACAGGAGCAGCAGGAGGGTTCTATGTCTCATTGTACAAACCTGGTCGAAAACTATTGTTTTTCTAGGGTTTCAGACGACACGTTAGGCACTTTTTGGGCTCGATTCTGGCGCCGTTCCGTCCTTCAGGGCCACTGTGTTTCCCTGTCCGGCAGGGTGCGTTTTCAGCTTCGGGAGGAAGAGCAGCAGCAGCAACAGGAGCAGCAGGAGGGTTCTATGTCTCATTGTACAAACAGTGGTATAAAAACTGGTCGAAAACTATTGTTTTTCTAGGGTTTTAGACGACACGTTAGGCACTTTTTGGGCTCGATTCTGGCGCCGTTCCGTCCTTCAGAGCACTGTGTTTCCCTGTCCGGCAGGGTGCGTTTTCAGCTTCGGGAGGAAGATAGCAGCAGCAGCAACACTCGTTGTCGTCCTGCGTGTCAACTTATATTCATCTCAACCCAGCGAAGGTCGACCGCTCACTTGAGCACACTACCATTTGGCACACACACACACACAGAGATATATATATATATATATATATATCCGCCGACCCCGGCAGACGCAAGGGGGAGTCCGCCGACCCCGGCAGACGCAAGGGGGAGCGCGCCAGGGAATAAGACATTGTCCCATTTGCCATTCGAAATTGACGGCCGCAATGCCCCTGTGTTTGGACTTTTCCTGTGATAAGACATTGTCCCATTTGCCATTTGAAATTGACGGCCGCAGTGCCCCTGTGTTTGGACTTTTCCTGTGAACAGTGTGGATTTGGTAGCTTTGCCACACCGGGAGGTGCTTTTGGTACTCTTCTTTCAGCAATAGCAGCAGCAGCACCACCACCACCAACACCAGCGCCAGCAGCAGCAGGAGGAGGGAAAAGGTAGCTAAAATCATCCTTTTCTTTGGGTTTCAGAAGTTACATTAGGCATTTTTTGGGCGCAATTTTGATGCCTTACCGCCCCTCGCTGCCATGGTGTTTTCCCATCCGGGAGCTAGCATTAGAACAGAGGGAGCAGCAGGAGCAGGAGCAGCAGCAGCAGGAGGAGGGAAAAGGTAGCTAAAATCATCCTTTTCTATTGGTTTCAGAAGTTACATTAGGCACTTTTTTGGTCGCAATTTTGCTGACTTTCCGTCCTTCACTGCCATGGTGTTTTCCCATCCGGGCGCTGCCATTTGAACAGAAGGAGCAGCAGGAGCAGAAGCAGCAGCAGCAGGAGGAGGAAAAAATTGCTAAAATCATTCTTTTCGATTGGTTTCAGAAGTTACATTAAGCACTTTTTGGGCGCAATTTTGCTGCCTTTCCGTCCTTCCCTGCCATGGTGTTTTCCCATCCGGGAGCTGCCATTTGAACAGAAGGAGCAGCAGGAGCAGCAGCAGGAGGAAAAGGCAGCTAAAATCATCCTTTTCTATGGGTTTCAGAAGTTACATTAGGCACTTTTTGGGCGCAAATTTGCTGCCTTTCCGTCCTTCACTGCCATGGTGTTTTCCCATCCGGGAGCTGCCATTTGAACAGAAGGAGCAGCAGGTTTTCCCATCCGGGAGCTAGCATTTGAACAGAGGGAGCAGCAGGAGCAGGAGCAGCAGCAGCAGGAAGCAAAGGTAGCTAAAATCATCCTTTTCTTTGGGTTTCAGAAGTTACATTAGGCACTTTTTTGGGCGCAATTCTGATGCCTTTCCGTCCTTCACTGCCATGGTGTTTTCCCATCCGGGAGCTGCCATTTGAACAGAAGGAGCAGCAGGAGCAGAAGCAGCAGCAGCAGGAGGAAAAAATTGCTAAAATCATTCTTTTCGATTGGTTTCAGAAGTTACATTAAGCACTTTTTGGGCACAATTTTGCTGCCTTTCCGTCCTTCACTGCCATGGTGTTTTCCCATCCGGGAGCTGCCATTTGAACAGAAGGAGCAGCAGGAGCAGAAGCAGCAGCAGCAGCAGGAGGAAAAAATTGCTAAAATTCATTCTTTTCGATTGGTTTCAGAAGTTACATTAAGCACTTTTTGGGCACAATTGCGTCCTTTCGCTGCCATGGTGTTTTCCCATTCCGGGAGCTGCCATTTGAACAGAAGGAGCAGCAGGAGCAGGAGCAGCAGCAGGAGGAAAAGGCAGCTAAAATATCCTTTTCTATGGGTTTCAGAAGTTACATTAGGCACTTTTTGGGCGCAATTTTGCTGCCTTTCCGTCCTTCACTGCCATGGTGTTTTCCCATCCGGGAGCTGCCGTTTGAACAGAAGGAGCAGCAGGTTTTCCCATCCGGGAGCTAGCATTTGAACAGAGGGAGCAGCAGGAGCAGGAGCAGCAGCAGCAGCAGGAAGGGAAAAGGTAGCTAAAATCATCCTTTTCTTTGGGTTTCAGAAGTTACATTAGGCACTTTTTGGGCGCAATTTTGCTGCCTTTCCGTCCTTCACTGCCATGGTGTTTTCCCATCCGGGAGCTGCCGTTTGAACAGAAGGAGCAGCAGGAGCAGGAGCAGCAGCAGGAGGAAAAGGTAGCTAAAATCATCCTTTTCTATGGGTTTCAGAAGTTACATTAGGCACTTTTTGGGCGCAATTCTGATGCCTTTCCGTCCTTCACTGCCATGGTGTTTTCCCATCCGGGAGCTGCCATTTGAACAGAAGGAGCAGCAGGAGCAGAAGCAGCAGCAGCAGGAGGAGGGAAAAGGTAGCTAAAATCATCTTTTTCTATGGGTTTCAGAAGTTACATTAGGCACTTTTTGGGCGCAATTCTGATGCCTTTCCGTCCTTCACTGCCATGGTGTTTTCCCATCCGGGAGCTGCCATTTGAACAGAAGGAGCAGCAGGAGCAGAAGCAGCAGCAGCAGCAGGAGGAAAAAATAGCTAAAATCATCCTTTTCTATGGGTTTCAGAAGTTACATTAGGCACTTTTTGGGCGCAATTTTGCTGCCTTTCCGTCCTTCACTGCCATGGTGTTTTCCCATCCGGGAGCTGCCGTTTGAACAGAAGGAGCAGCAGGAGCAGAAGCAGCAGCAGCAGGAGGAAAAAGTGGCTAAAATCATCCTTTTCTATGGGTTTCAGAAGTTACATTAGGCACTTTTTGGGCGCAATTTTGCTGCCTTTCCGTCCTTCACTGCCATGGTGTTTTCCCATCCGGGAGCTGCCATTTGAACAGAAGGAGCAGCAGGAGCAGAAGCAGCAGCAGCAGGAGGAGAAAAAAATTGCTAAAATCATTCTTTTCGATTGGTTTCAGAAGTTACATTAAGCACTTTTTGGGCGCAAATTTGCTGCCTTTCCGTCCTTCACTGCCATGGTGTTTTCCCATCCGGGAGCTCAGCAGCAGGAGGAAAAGGTAGCTAAAATCATCCTTTTCTATGGGTTTCAGAAGTTACATTAGGCACTTTTTGGGCGCAATTTTGCTGCCTTTCCGTCCTTCACTGCCATGGTGTTTTCCCATCCGGGGGCTGCCGTTTGAACAGAAGGAGCAGCAGGTTTTCCCATCCGGGAGCTAGCATTTGAACAGATGGAGCAGCAGGAGTAGGAGCAGCAGCAGCAGCAGGAGGAGGGAAAAGGTAGCTAAAATCCTTTTCTATGGGTTCAAATGCTAGCTCCCGGATGGGAAAACCTGCTGCTCCTTCTGTTCAAATGGCAGCTCCCGGATGGGAAAACACCATGGCAGTGAAGGACGGAAAGGCAGCAAATTTGCGCCCAAAAAAGTGCCTAATGTAACTTCTGAACAGCAGGAGCAGGAGCAGCAGCAGCAGGAGGAGGGAAAAGGTAGCTAAAATCATCCTTTTCTATGGGTTTCAGAAGTTACATTAGGCACTTTTTTGGGCGCAATTCTGATGCCTTTCCGTCCTTCGCTGCCATGGTGTTTTCCCATCCGGGAGCTGCCATTTGAACAGAAGGAGCAGCAGGAGCAGAAGCAGCAGCAGCAGGAGGAGGAAAAAATTGCTAAAATCATTCTTTTCGATTGGTTTCAGAAGTTACATTAGGCACTTTTTGGGCGCAATTTTGCTGCCTTTCCGTCCTTCCCTGCCATGGTGTTTTCCCATCCGGGAGCTGCCATTTGAACAGAAGACAGCGGGAGCAGCAGCAGGAGGAAAAGGCAGCTAAAATCATCCTTTTCTATGGGTTTCAGAAGTTACATTAGGCACTTTTTGGGCGCAAATTTGCTGCCTTTCCGTCCTTCACTGCCATGGTGTTTCCCATCCGGGAGCTGCCATTTGAACAGAAGGAGCAGCAAGTTTTCCCATCCGGGAGCTGCCATTTGAACAGAGGGAGCAGCAGGAGCAGGAGCAGCAGCAGCAGCAGGAGGAGGGAAAAGGTAGCTAAAATCATCCTTTTCTATGGGTTTCAGAAATTACATTAGGCACTTTTTTGGGCGCAATTCTGATGCCTTTCCGTCCTTCACTGCCATAGTGTTTTCCCATGCGGGAGCTGCCATTTGAACAAAAAGAAACAAGAGCAAAACAGCAGCAGCAGCAGCAGGAAGAGAAAAAAAATGCTAAAATCATTCTTTTCGATTGGTTTCAGAAGTTACATTAAGCACTTTTTGGGCGCAATTTTGCTGCCTTTCCGTCCTTCACTGCCATGGTGTTTTCCCATCCGGGAGCTGCCGTTTGAACAGAAGGAGCAGCAGGAGCAGGAGCAGCAGCAGGAGGAAAAGGTAGCTAAAATCATTCTTTTCTATGGGTTTCAGAAGTTACATTAGGCACTTTTTGGGCGCAATTTTGCTGCCTTTCCGTCCTTCACTGCCATGGTGTTTTCCCATCCGGGAGCTGCCATTTGAACAGAAGGAGCAGCAGGAGCAGGAGCAGCAGCAGCAGCAGGAGGAAAAAGTGGCTAAAATCATCCTTTTCTATGGGTTTTTTCAAGTTACATTAGGCACTTTTGTGGGTGCAACTCTGATGCCTTTCCGTCCTTCACTGCCATGGTGTTTTCCCATCCGGGAGCTGCCATTTGAACAGAGGGAGCAGCAGGAGCAGAAGCAGCAGCAGCAGCAGGAGGAGGAAAAAATTGCTAAAATCATTCTTTTCGATTGGTTTCAGAAGTTACATTAAGCACTTTTTGGGCGCAGTTTTGCTGCCTTTCCGTCCTTCACTGCCATGGTGTTTTCCCATCCGGGAGCTGCCGTTTGAACAGAAGGAGCAGCAGGAGCAGGAGCAGCAGCA
>CAMXCT020001888.1:0-81751 GCA_947184155.2 Cladocopium goreaui | reverse complement strand
TATGTATATATGGATATATTTATGTATGTATATGTATGTATATATGTAATATGTATATATGTATATATGTGTATATGTATATATGTATATATGTATATATGTATATATGTATATATGTATATATGTATATATGTATATATGTATATATGTATATATGTATATATATGTATATATGTATGTATGTATATGAATAGGAAAACATAGTAATTTCAAATACTGCATATGAATTTTAATCATATATAATAAATTTAAATAGTAAACATAATAAACAGAAAATATAATAATAGAAAGGGATAAACCATAATATGTGTTAGAATAATATATATATATATATATTATACAATAAATAAAAGCAATATTACGAGTACTATTTACCACTAAACAAACAGTTTGTTTAATGCGCAATAATGCAAAACGAAAAAGACATATCTTAACAATTAGTAATATATTTCAAAAAAACAATGAAAACAACTCAAGGATATAGTAAGGACAATGATGGTAAACCTTAAAAAAATAGCCATAATTTTAAACGTAAAAGAACACCATGATAATGAAAACAATACTAGTAACGAAAACAAAAACAATACACATATATAAGATATAATAATATCATATAACAATACTAGAGTACTATTTGTTTTTGTTATTGTTATATATCACAAAAATATTGTTATAGTACCAAAAATGATGAAAACAACAAAGTATAATAAGAAACATACACCTAATATGATGTTATAATTCATGAAAATAATAACCGTTACATTACCAAATCATAATAAATCCAAGCTTGTATGGGTTTGCATTTGTACATTCATCAACCTACAAGAATTCAAGTCATGCCTAGGCACACCTTGCATGCAACCACGATCCGCCACGTTGTTGGGATCACGGCAACCGGTGACGCTATAGTATCCAGCGACAGATCCGCTCCCGAGCGCATCTGTATTGAGAACCGTGTTGTAGCCCAACACTTCCTGGCGCCACAGGAGACAAATCAAAACTGGGCGGGGTCGAAAGAAATATGTCAGCATAAAAGCAAAACAGAACTCCAAAAAAGTCACTGGGTAGGATCAAAGCATATGTATATTACGTGCCTGGGTTTGTCATTCGATGAGGTTTTTGACGGTCACATAACCATGAAAGCAAGAGTCAAATCAACACAGAAACGGTGCAAAAACGATATAAAAGGTGCAAAAATCCGCCGACCCCGGCCTTCGCCAAGGCAGGGGCGGCGCCTGGGACCACCGCAAGTGTGGAACTTGTCTTTCTTAGCAACAGGCATCCCAAGGCCACATCAATGGCTTCTTATGGGCGTCCAAGCCTGCCGTTTGCCAGGCCTTAAACGCTTAAAACCCTTAAAGCCCCTAAAACCCTTAAAACTCTGCAAAAGGGTCTCGGAACGCCCAACCGCGCAAGCAAAAGCTACCCCAAGGCCACGTCCATGGCTTCTTCTGGATGGTCCAGCCTGCCGTTCGCCCGGCGTTACACGCTTCAAACCCTTCAAACGCTTCAACATTCTCTTGGAATGCCTAATCCCGCAGCCAACAGGCACCCCAAGGCCACATCAATGGCTTCTTATGGGCGTCCATAGCCTGCCGTTTGCCAGCCCTTAAACGCTCAAAACCCTTAAAACCCCCAAAAGCCTTAAAACGCTTAAAACTCTGCAAAACGCCCAACCGCGCAGGCAAAAGCTACCCCGAGGCCACATCCATCGCTTCTTCTGGGGCATCCAGCCTGCCGTTCGCCAGGCGTTACACGCTTCAAACCCTTCAAACGCTTAAACATTCCTTTGGCATGCCTAATCCCGCAGCCAACAGGCACCCCAAGGCCACATCAATCGCTTCTTATAAGCGTTCAAGCTTGCCGTTTCCCAGGCCCTCAGCGCTTTGGCATGCCTAATCCCGCAGCCAACAGGCACCCCAAGGCCACATCAATGGCTTCTTATGGGCGTCCATAGCCTGCCGTTTGCCAGCCCTTAAACGCTCAAAACCCTTAAAACCCCCAAAAGCCTTAAAACGCTTAAAACTCTGCAAAACGCCCAACCGCGCAGGCAAAAGCTACCCCGAGGCCACATCCATCGCTTCTTCTGGGGCATCCAGCCTGCCGTTCGCCAGGCGTTACACGCTTCAAACCCTTCAAACGCTTAAACATTCCTTTGGCATGCCTAATCCCGCAGCCAACAGGCACCCCAAGGCCACATCAATCGCTTCTTATAAGCGTTCAAGCTTGCCGTTTCCCAGGCCCTCAGCGCTTTGGCATGCCTAATCCCGCAGCCAACAGGCACCCCAAGGCCACATCAATGGCTTCTTATGGGCGTCCATAGCCTGCCGTTTGCCAGCCCTTAAACGCTCAAAACCCTTAAAACCCCCAAAACCCTTAAAACCCTTAAAACTCTGCAAAAGGGTCTCGGAACCCCAACCGCGCAGGCAAAAGCTACCCCAAGGCCACATCAATGGCTTCTTCTGGGGTCCAGCCTGCCGTTCGCCAGGCGTTACACGCTTCAAACCCTTCAAACGCTTCAACATTCTCTTGGCATGCCTACTGCGCGACCCCCCTGTTAGGTAAAGTTAGGTAACAGCCATAACCCACTTAGAGCAGTTATAACTAGATATAAAAAATTAACTTGAGTCTACTTGAGTTAACTTGAGTTATGTTTGTGACCCGAACTTGAGCATCTAGAGGCAAGCAATTTCTACATGCCGCAAGTAATTGACAGAGCAATCAAACAGTGTGCCCTGACACGTTTTGCTTTTGAATTATTGGATTTGTATTGTTTCTTGTTTGCTTTTATTAGACAATATTAGTTTGCCTCAAGAATGAACATGTTACATTCAGTAAAAAACATGTTACAATGAAAAAAACACATAAATCCATAATCAACCTGAAAATTCAATATTTAAACACATATTCAATGTTAGGTTTTTTATATTTTACATACTAGAAACGTATTTTGACATTTCATTTCTTTCTAGATACATTATATTGTATTCAATATTATCAGATATAATATATAGTTTTTCATAGTTCAATATTAGAAAATTAAAATCTATATATTTTTATCTATCAATACATATTTTTTCAGAAGGGGACACCCTGGGAGTGCGGGTTTTCACTGCATTCTAGAACCACTGACACTGCACATGTGCCATGGTTCTCTCACTGCTTTGCAACCATTGGCAATTTCTGTAATTTCTGTTTGGTTTTTCTGCAATGGCTAAACAAAACCAAAAATCAAAAACAATAAAAACAATAAAAACAAGAAACCAAAAAAAACAAAAAAACAAAAAATGACAAGACCCAACTCTCTGCCACTACTCCCCCCCTTGGGGTGTGCAGTCTTGTTTTTTTGGGGGGGCTCTTGGTTTTTTGGTTTCTTATTTTCTAGTTCGATGTTGTTTTTTTCTGCAATGGCTAACAAGACCAAAAACCAACAAAACAAGAAACCAGAACAACACGAAACCAAAAAAACAAAAAATACAAATATATATATATATACACATCACATTATTTATGATTTATTTTGATATTTACAAAGTGAGCATCTAGAGGCAAGCTATTTATATATGCCTCAGGAAATTGGCAGAGCAATCAAACGTTGTCACCTGAAAAGTTTTGCTTTGAATTATAAGAATTTTACTGTTTATTATTTGTTTTTATAAGACAATGTTAGTTTGCCTCAAGAATGAAAATGTTGCATTCACTATAAAAAACATGTTACAATTATGATGGTTTCAAAAACCAAATCAACATGAAAATTCAATATTTAAAACCATATTCAATGTTATGTTTTTATTTTACATCAGAGAAACGCATTTTAAATTCTATTGCATTCAATATAAATATATTTCAAAATACATTGTATTGAAGTAAAATATTAGCAAACAAAACATATATTGTTTCATGTTGCAATTTTAGAAAAATATAAAAACATATATTCTATTTATCAATACGCATTCCGGAAAATGTTGCCGCGTAAAAATCATACGATGAAAATTGCATTATGTTCATATTGCAGATACAGTGAAAATACTATATTATTTTTTTGTAATTGCATTTTTCAATGACTTAATATAATTTTTAGTATTTTTGAAAAATATGTTATTTTCAAAATTCACTTGCATTAAAATAGTTTTTCATTTTGTTTGGTAAATTTGCTTTATTTATGTCAATTGTATATTTATATGTTTTTTTTGATTTTTCATTTTTTTAATTAAGATTTTCAGATTTTTATTGATGTTTTCAGATTTTTTCTGAAAAATCTGAAATTTTCAGATTTTTTCTTGTTTTTTCAATTTTATTTCTGGAAATCTGAAATTTTCAGATTTTTCTGAATTTTTCAGATTTTTCTGAAAATCTGGAATTTTCAGATGTTTTCTGAAGTTTTCAGATTTTTTCTGAAAATCTGAATTTTTCAATTTTTTTCTGAAAATCTGGAATTTTCAGATGTTTTCTGAAGTTTTCAGATTTTTTCTGAAAATCTGAATTTTTCAGATTTTTTCTGAAAATCTAAAATTTTCAGAATTTTTCCCGAGAGCGCCTGCGAAGGGTTCTTCGTAAAAAAGCAGCCGTTATACTAGATCTTCACTCCTTCACATCTGCTGATCTAGATCTTCACTCCTTCACATCTGCTGATCTAGATCTTCACTCCTTCACATCTGCTGATCTAGATCTTCACTCCTTCACATCTGCTGATCTAGATCTTCACTCCTTCACATCTGCTGATCTAGATCTTCACTCCTTCACATCTGCTGATCTAGATCTTCACTCCTTCACATCTGCGGATCTAGATCTTCACTCCTTCACATCTGCTGATCTAGATCTTCACTCCTTCACATCTGCGGATCTAGATCTTCACTCCTTCACATCTGCTGATCTAGATCTTCACTCCTTCACATCTGCTGATCTAGATCTTCACTCCTTCACATCTGCTGATCTAGATCTTCACTCCTTCACATCTGCAGATCTAGATCTTCACACCCTCACACCTGCAGATCTAGATCTTCACACCCTCACACCTGCAGATCTAGATCTTCACACCCTCACATCTGCAGATCTAGATCTTCACACCCTCACATCTGCAGATCTACATCTTCACACCCTCACATCTGCTGATCTACATCTTCACCCCTCACGCCTGCAGATCTAGATCTTCACACCCTCACACCTGCAGATCTAGATCTTCACACCCTCACACCTGCAGATCTAGATCTTCACATCCGCACACCTGCAGATCTAGATCTTCACACCCTCACATCTGCAGATCTACATCATCACACCCTCACACCTGCAGATCCAGATCTTCACACCCTCACACCTGCAGATCTAGATCTTCACACCTTCACATCTGCAGATCTCCTCTCGCTCTTCTTCTATTCTCTCTTAAGGCGGGGGCGGTGCCGCCGGAGCGCCACGAAACGCAACCCTTTCGCACGAAATGGACGTTGGACGTCCAAAACCTAGGTGAAATTGCGATTTTGAAGCGTCCGGCGCAACCCTTTCGCACGAAATGGACGTTGGACGTCAAAAACTGAGGAAAAATTGCAACTTTGAGGTGTCGCGCGCAACCCTTTCGCACGAAATGGACGTTGGACGTCAAACACTGAGGAAAAATTGCAACTTTGAGGTGTCGCGCGCAACCCTTTCGCACGAAATGGACGTTGGACGTCAAAAACTGAGGAAAAATTGCAACTTTGAGGTGTCGCGCGCAACCCTTACGCACGAAATGGACGTTGGACGTCAAAAACTGAGGAAAAATTGCGACTTTGAGTTGTCCCGCGCAACCCTTACGCACGAAATGGACGTTGGACGTCAAAAACTGAGGAAAAATTGCGACTTTGAGTTGTCAATCGCAACCCTTACGCACGAAATGGACAATGGACGTCAAAAACTGAGGAAAAATTGCGACTTTGAGTAGTCCCGCGCAACCCTTACGCACGAAATGGACGTTGGACGTCAAAAACTGACAAAAAATTGCAATTTTACTGTGTGTAAAAGCTTCTGTGTGTAAAAGGGTCTGTGTGTAAAGGAGTCTGTGTGTAAAAGCTTCTGTGTGTAAAAGCGTCTGTGTGTAAAAGCGTCTGTGTGTAAAAGCGTCTGTGTGTAAAAGTGTCTGTGTGTAAAAGCGTCTGTGTGTAAAAGCTTCTGTGTGTAAAAGCCCTTGTGTGTAAAAAGCGTCTGTGTGTAAAAGCGTCTGTGTGTAAAAGCGTCTGTGTGTAAAAGCGTCTGTGTGTAAAAGCGTCTGTGTGTAAAAGCGGCTGTGTGTAAAAGCGTCTGTGTGTAAAAGCGTCTGTGTGTAAAAGTGTCTGTGTGTAAAAGCGTCTGTGTGTAAAAGCTTCTGTGTGTAAAAGCCCTTGTGTGTAAAAAGCGTCTGTGTGTAAAAGCGTCTGTGTGTAAAAGCGTCTGTGTGTAAAAGCGTCTGTGTGTAAAAGCGTCTGTGTGTAAAAGCGGCTGTGTGTAAAAGCGTCTGTGTGTAAAAGCGTCTGTGTGTAAAAGCGTCTGTGTGTAAAAGCGTCTGTGTGTAAAAGCGTCTGTGTGTAAAAGCGCCTGTGTGTAAAAGCTTCTGTGTGTAAAAGCCTCTGTGGGTGAAAGTGTTGTGTGTAAAAAGTTCTGTGTGTAAAAGCTTCTGTGTGTAAAAGCTTCTGTGTGTAAAAGCGCCTGTGTGTAAAAGCTTCTGTGTGTAAAAGCCTCTGTGTGTAAAGGAGTCTGTGTGTAAAAGCTTCTGTGTGTAAAAGCGTCTGTGTGTAAAAGCGTCTGTGTGTAAAGGAGTCTGTGTGTAAAAGCGTCTGTGTGTAAAAGGTGTGTGTAAAAGTGTCTGTTTGTAAAAGCATCCGTGTGTAAAAGCGTCTGTGTGTAAAAAGCTTCTGTGTGTAAAAGCGTCTGTGTGTAAAGGACTCTGTGTGTAAAGGAGTCTGTGTGTAAAAGCGTCTGTGTGTAAAAGCGTCTGTGTGTAAAAGCGTTTGTGTGTGAAAGCGTGTGTGCGTGTGTAAAAAGCATCTGCGTGTAAAAGCGTCTGTGTGTAAAAGCGTTTGTGTGTGAAAGCGTGTGTGCGTGTGTAATAAGCATCTGCGTGTAGGAGCGTCTGTGTGTGATGGCATTCTCAGTTTGGAACGCAGCGAACAAATCCTTTGCAGTGGATTGTGCAACTCTGCACCGACAAGCATAGTTTACCTCTTTACCTCTTTCCTTGGCTCAGATGTGAACGTAGAGACAAGATGCATTGTGTACAGAGTGAACATCCATATTCTTATATGTACGCTGAATGTTCGTGAAACAAGTGACGATTGGCAAACAGGTATCTTGAACATTTCTTGGACTTCTCGAGGTTTCTGTGGGGGCTGTCCCTGAGATCTCGAGAATTGCATTGTGACAATGTCAGTGTTTGTTTACGATGCAGTGGATCTATGTAAGTACAGCACGAAAAAATATATGTAATGTTTTCATTGAAATGCATGAGCAGTGGACAAAAAATACTATTCGGGCCGATCCTGACATGCCGCCATTTTTAAGTCGGGACCTTATATGCAAATGAATAACATGTGGTTTGATGATTTGATGTGTTCATTGTAAGCTTCACTGTTGACACGTTCAGCCTTCAGTTTGCAGGACTCTGCGACAGTGGTTCTTTGCCATGTCAAACTCATGAGTGGCATTCTCAGTTTGGAACGCAGCGAACAAATCCTTTGCAGTGGATTGTGCAACTCTGCACCGACAAGCATAGTTTACCTCTTTACCTCTTTCCTTGGCTCAGATGTGAACGTAGAGACAAGATGCATTGTGTACAGAGTGAACATCCATATTCTTATATGTACGCTGAATGTTCGTGAAACAAGTGACGATTGGCAAACAGGTATCTTGAACATTTCTTGGACTTCTCGAGGTTTCTGTGGGGGCTGTCCCTGAGATCTCGAGAATTGCATTGTGACAATGTCAGTGTTTGTTTACGATGCAGTGGATCTATGTAAGTACAGCACGAAAAAATATATGTAATGTTTTCATTGAAATGCATGAGCAGTAGACAAAAAATACTATTCGGGCCGATCCTGACATGCCGCCATTTTTAAGTCGGGACCTTATATGCAAATGAATAACATGTGGTTTGATGATTTGATGTGTTCATTGTAAGCTTCACTGTTGACACGTTCAGCCTTCAGTTTGCAGGACTCTGCGACAGTGGTTCTTTGCCATGTCAAACTCATGAGTGGCATTCTCAGTTTGGAATGCAGCGAACAAATCCTTTGCAGTGGATTGTGCAACTCTGCAGCGACAAGCATAGTTTACCTCTTTACCTCTTTCCTTGGCTCAGATGTGAACGTAGAGACAAGATGCATTGTGTACAGAGTGAACATCCATATTCTTATATGTACGCTGAATGTTCGTGAAACAAGTGACGATTGGCAAACAGGTATCTTGAACATTTCTTGGACTTCTCGAGGTTTCTGTGGGGGCTGTCCGTGAGATCTCGAGAATTGCATTGTGACAATGTCAGTGTTTGTTTACGATGCAGTGGATCTATGTAAGTATAGCGCGAAAAAAATATATGTAATGTTTTCATTGAAATGCATGAGCAGTGGACAAAAAATACTACGGGAATCATTGTACCGTACAATTTTGTGGTCGCTGTTTCATTTGCTGAAGGGAATGTCTGTGCGAATGGAGCATGCGACCGCGTCATCCTCGTCGTCCGATGGCGTGGAAGTTCGGTTGCAGGAGCTGCGTAGCAGTGCTGTGACCAGGGGTCGTGAATGGCTCCAGGATGCCCTGGCCAACATTTCTGTCATGGAGATTCGCAAAATGGCACATGCTCGGAATGTTGGCCGTGGACCGGACAACAAGTGGCTTGCGGTTGGAGAGCTGCGCGCTCGATTGCTGGATGTCTTGGCACCACGCATGCAGGTCCGGTGGGGCAGAATAGGATTGTGACGAAAGTTGCGTGTTTGTCACATGGTGCAATGTTGTGACCGAATTTGCATGTGTGTCAGACATGGCATCATGTTTGTGACATGCCAAGGATCGACAAACAAATATCGTCAACATTTGTTGCATCTCTTGAGGTCTCTGTAGGGGCTGTCCGTGAGATCTTGAGAATTGCACATGCCAACGTTCGTTTGTGATGTAGTGGATCTATGTGGTATTATTTCATTGATATGCATGAGCAGCGGGAAAAAATTGTAGAATGATGGCGGGTTTGTGGTGGCAGTGTATC
Source organism: Cladocopium goreaui (assembly GCA_947184155.2). Taxonomy (NCBI): domain Eukaryota; class Dinophyceae; order Suessiales; family Symbiodiniaceae; genus Cladocopium; species Cladocopium goreaui. Next base: position 72,549 of record CAMXCT020001888.1, on the reverse strand, counting down.
GGATGCTGCAGGTGGAAGAGGCATCGGCTGCGAAATTGGAAGAACTTCGCCTTGGGGCTGTTTCACAGGGCAGGGAGTGGCTCAGTCGTTCTTTGGACGAAATGCGAAAAGAGGAGCTTCGAGTCCTGGCTACTGCGGATGGTGTGGAGACACGATCCGGCAAGGCTTGGCTGCCTGTAGCAGAGCTGCGCAACTCGTTGATGAAAGTCTTGGAACCCTCCACGGAGGTTGGGTTCAACCAAAACATGTGTTGTGACATGAGTTGTTTTTGTGACCGAATTTGAATCTTTGTCACATGGTGCGATGTTGTAGGATGATGGTGGTTTTGTGGTGGCAGTGTGTCGGATGCCGCAGGTGGAAGAGGCATCGGCTGCCAAATTGGAAGAACTTCGCCTTGGAGCTGTTTCACAGGGCAAGGAGTGGCTGAGGCGTTCTTTGTCGGAAATGTCAGCTCGTCCGCTTCGAGTTCTGGCTGCTGCGGGTGGTGTGGAGACACGATCCGGCAAGGCGTGGCTGCCTGTAGCAGAACTGCGCACCTCGTTGATGAAAGTCTTGGAACCTTCCACGGAGGTCGGGTTCAACCAAAAAATGTGTTGTGACATGAGTTGTTTTTGTGACCGAATTTGAATGTTTGTCACATGGTGCGATGTTGTGGGATGATTTTTGTTTTGTGGTGGCAGTGTGTCGGATGCCGCAGGTGGAAGAGGCATCGGCTGCCGAATTGGAAGAACTTCGCCTTGGAGCTGTTTCACAGGGCAAGGAGTGGCTCAGTCGTTCTTTGTCGGAAATGTCAGCTCGTCAGCTTCGAGTTCTGGCTGCTGCGGGTGGTGTGGAGACACGATCCGGCAAGGCGTGGCTGCCTGTAGCAGAGCTGCGCAACTCGTTGATGAAAGTCTTGGAACCTTCCACGGAGGTTGGGTTCAACCAAAAAATGTGTTGTGACATGAGTTGTTTTTGTGACCGAATTTGCATGTTTGTCAGACATGGCATCATGTTTGAGACATACCAGGGATCGACAAACAAATATCTTCAACATTTGTTGCATCTCTTTAGGTCTCTGTAGGGGCTGCCCGTGAGATCTCGAGAATTGCATAGTGATCATGCCAATTTTCGTTTGTGATGTAGTGGATCTATGTGTTATTATTTCATTGATATGCATGAGGAGCGGGAAAAAAATGTAGGATGATGGTTGTTTTGTGGTGGCGGTGTGTTCCATGCTGTAGGTGGACGAAGCATCGGCTGCCAAATTGGAAGAACTTCACCTTGGAGCTGTTTCAGAGGGTGAGGAGTGGCTCCATCGTGCTTTGTACGGAATAGGAAGAGACGAGCTTCGAGTCCTGGCCACTGCGGGTGGTGTGGAGACACATTCCAACCGGAATTGGTTGCCTGTAGCAGAGCTGCGCAGATCGTTGATGAAAGTCTTGGTGACTTCCACGGAGGTTGGGTGCAATTAAAAAAAAAGCATCTTGAAGTTTCTATAGGAGCTGTTTGTGAGATCTCGAGAATTGAATAGTGATTATGCCGGCAATTGTAGACTGTCGGCATTGCAAAAACGTCAAGTGCGGCTGTTTTTTTTGATTTTTTTAGCAGGAGCCGTGTCACGATGATACCCTTGCATCTGGTGCAAGTGTCTTGTGGGACTGGCTGAAACGATGTTTGGAAAGTCCTTCGGCGCCTGATACTACATTGCTTCGAGATGCTGTTCCAGAACAAAAAGATCGCATGCGTATTTTGGCGGTTTTGGCCGACAAGACCATGGGTCAGGTGGAGGGATTGCATCTTTCGCTTGCTTCTTTGGATGCTCGTGTGGTGGATGCGACGTTGCCGCTTCTTGCTACATTCGATGAAGTGCAGCAATCGTGGCCCAGCAAAGCTGTCACGGATTCTGTTGATTTATTGGATTTACCAGGTTACTTCGCCTCCATTGGCATGGAGCATTTGCTGCGGCATCAGGTCGTGGCATTGTTGTCCTGTGTTTTGCTGAGTGCATCGGAAGAAAGACGACTTCAATGGTGTCGTTTGGTGGGGTTCACCATCGACGCGGACATGTTGGAAGTGGCGAGCCGTTTGTGGGATGTCCACACACTTACAGCTGCTTGTGAATGGGACAGTTCTGGTGGTTATGAGGATCGTGACAATGTGGTGGAGGTGAGTGGTTGTCGAAACTATTGTATGGCCTGCGTTCGTTTTTTTTTTTCGTGTCTTGCCGGTTCGCGGTGGTTTGGTCTTTGTGTTGCTTGCAGGTGGTCCTTGGCATCCTGTGGGGCACGAAAGCGTTGGTGGTGGATGATGAGGGCGAGGTGCGCCGGCGTCGAGGTAAGCTGGATGCTGCAGACGCGACGTACCTGCGATGCCTGATGCGGAGATATGGTTGGGAAAGATTTGACCAGGACGTGGAGGTGTGCTATTGGTCCGAATGCTTTCCATCTGCTCGCTATGGGAACAAGAAGTGTTTACAGTTTGCTTGGCTTTTGCTGACGCGGTTACTTCATCCTCGCGACACGCGTGCATTGCAAGCTATGCGCTCGCGTCACGATCCATTGACGGTGCGAGAACTTCGTGATTCCAGGACGAGTGTACTTGCAGTGTCGTTGTTGTATGTTTTGTGTAGTTTTCTTACCTTTGTCACCTTTGTGAATAACAACATCATGGTACCGAGCTTTTTTAGGCAATTTATTTGGGTATTTGCATGATAAAATGAAATAATCTATGTCATATAAAGCATAATGGTACCGAGCTTTTTTTTTGCTTGATGAATGAGAGAACGTATGTTATTTATGCATCATGTGCGTCATCATGGTAGCCAAATCTTTTTTGGACATCCGAAATTCTTATATGCACGTTGGATGTTAGTGAAATATCAGGGATTGGCAAAGAGATATCTTCAACATTTGTTGCATTTCTCGAGGTTTCTGTAGGGGCTGTCCGTGAGATCTCGAGGAATTGCATACTGATCATGACATTGTGCGTACAGGAGCGGAGTGTCTCCGGTTGTCGTGCAATTGGAACTGGATATACGACAATGGCAGGAAGCGCAGCAGTGCTTGCGGTTGCCGACTTCAGATGAAGACGGTGTGCTGTTCAAGCGGGTGTCGGAGTATCTGGAGAAGGAGAAGAAGGTGCGCTGTCGTTCCATGAAAGCTGCATTCCCTGGCGATGTGGACAACATCAAGGAGTTGAAGTTGGATTGTTTGGAGGCCTCGGATGATGCAGAGAATGGTATCAAATGGAGATCCGACACGGAACGCAACTTGATGCAGTCGATTCCTGGGTGGACTGAAGGAACTCTTTCCAAGGCCGCTTTTGTGCCATTGAGTGCCATCCTTTTCGGCGCTGGCACTTCTGTTGTGGAAGGTGTTCAGGAGGTGGATGTGGAAGGGGATGGTAATGCAGTTGTTCCTGACGGCACTGGCTCTTCATGTGTGGAAGTTGCTGAGGAGGCGGATGTGGAGATGGATGTTGCTGCGGGCATTGCTATGGAGGCCTTGCCAGAGAATTTGCAAGTTGCCAAGAAAGCTTTTGCTGTGTTGGAAAATGTGAATATGAAGTTTGAGATCAAGCTGCGTGAAGTTGCGCAGATGTTGGACTGCAGTCCAGCTATCACTGCTATTGGTGAAGCGCTGTCTGGCCTTGTGTTATGGTCTTATGATGATGATGTTCAGAATCCGCTGGAGCGTTACCAGTGCAGACTGTGCAATTTTGGAACTGGCGGACAGAAAGAGTTTTTGGAACATTTAGTGGAGAAACACAGTGGAGGTGCCGATGCCAGCCGTGTGCTCATCGAGTATCGTAAGAAGGTCATTGGACTATTGACACACTTGGGCCCCACAGTTTCTTGTCTGCGCTGACCTTTTGTGGGATCGGGGTACTGAGCTTTTTGTAGCTATTTGTGTGGAATTTGTATCATAAAGTGAGGTAATAGTTTTAATTCACGGCGTCGGGGTACTGAGCTTTTTGTGTTGTATTTCTGTTAACACGATCGGAGTAGGGTAGTGTTACATGTTTGATGTGAGATATCATGGTACTGAGATTTGCTGATGATGTTTTCATGAAGTGATGCATCAGGTCACCAGCTTTGCTTCGCAACGTCGCCTCATGGAGAATGCTGTCTCGTGTCATTTGTGTCATCATGGTACCGAGCCTCTTTTGACGATGGGATCGGGTGCCATGTCGAACTCAGGAGTCATGTGCTCAGTTGCATGTAATTCTCATGTTTAGAGTTTGCTCTGCAATTTGCCGGGGTGAGAAGCAGTGGTTCGGTCTTGACCTTGCAGGTCGTTCTCCAGAGAATGGTGCTTTGTTATCACAAGCTCAGGAGTCGCGATCCCAGTCTTGAGCTTCAGCGAGTATACTTTGCGTCCCTTCATAGAAATTCATTGTTTTCTGCCATATGATCTCTTTGCTTCATACATTGATGTAGATTAATCATTCATGGGCTCAGATTCACATAAAAGATTGGAGAAGACAAGCATCACGCAACTGGAAACAACGTACCATGTAGCATGACCAAAGTGTGTAGGCGTGCGGGACAAGAGGCCCTCAAAGGTTGTGGCACTTCTCGAGGTTTCTGAAGGGACTGTCCGTGAGATCTCGAGATTTGACACATTCTGAAAATATGATAGGTGTGTAAGTTCTTATGATATGTTTAGATTTGGGAATCTTGAAATTATGAACAATTTACAGGCTTCCCTTCAGCTCACCATGAAGATTCAGCCTCTGACCGTTCTTGCCTGACCTGTTTATGCCATGGAGTACCGCTGCATTTTAAGAAGATTTCATTTCAGGAACATCGAGGAGAACGAAGAGAACTCTCAGCCCATTTCCTTTTCATTGAAATCTGCAAAAGATCTTGATTGTGTGGATGTTGGGATGCCACTATTTGAGAGTGTCACCCGCGATCCTGAGATTAAAGGTTTCAATCCTGCGATTAAAGGATTTGTTCCGAAGGTGGAAGACCAGATACAGCTGACAGTGAAACAACAGTCGTGGCTACTTGTCGAAATCCCCACCCTTTCAGATTATGAAAATTATGCGTGGGCTGCACTGAGACCGGCACGCACAATACTGTGGGAAAGACATGCCCAGGAGAGAAGTGATGGTTTCTACTCTCCTCCAGGGTTCATACCGCGATATCCTGAACCTGGTAAATGGTACAAACGTCGACCAGGCAGTGAATACATGAGTTGCTCCCAACATCCATGCAACTGTCAGAAGTTGCGTTTTTTGGTGCGTCTCAGTGATGCTTTGTCGCAAGCTGCAGTGGATTGCACGCAAGACTGGTTTTTTCTAGATTTGCCGATTTTTGCTTCTGCTCCTACAGAAACTGTAGGTGACCTGCTTTTGTTTGCCGCTGAATTGGTTGGAAACAACCGACTGCGAGCGGGCTACTTGGCTCTCAGCGGAGGCCTTCCCAATTCGCGATTGTGGCAATGTAAGACACCCTTACTTGTTGTTTGGAATCACTTGCACATCGCCTCGCTGAAGCTCACTGGGGAGGTTACTGCTTTCACCTCTCTGAACTCTGCCGACCACACATCGCAGCTAGGCATGAATGAAGATGCAATGAAAGAAGAAGGTGAATACTTTGCCATGGCGTCCATATCCAGTCTGCCAGAGTGGGTGATATCTGACGAACTCAAAGAACTTCGAGAGAATCGTGCAACTGGTCCTTGCCGTTTGCCTCATGAAGAGCTAAAGGCCATCCAGTCTGAAGAGCAGCACAATGTCACGGCTCGTATATCAGGGAAAAGCAAAAAAAACAAGAAGCGTTCCCCCAACTCAGGCTCTGCAGCTTCTGCAGCAAGCACTCCGAGCACTGATGGTGCGCAAAGTCGCCTAGTCAAACGAATTTCTTTCCAATAGAAGCAGCCGTTTATGAGGAGGTGGTAGGTGGTTGCGTTTATGCGCAGGATGGATTCTAGCTTCATATGTTTATAGCAATGTGTACTTGCGTTCGGTACTCATTGTGGAAGGGACTGTCCGAGCAATGGGGAAATAACGCAGTTCCACTGGCATCGTCTGCGCGCTCAGGCTTCGCAGCTCTTGCTTCGAAAAAGACAGAGTTTAGTGGTGCATCTTTGTGCCATGTTTTGGGATATGTTTCGGATAGTTGTAAGAACTTGAACTAACTGTTTGTGGATGCTCATTATGAATTGCAGTTGTGTACTTGCACTTCCTTGCCAAGATGTTGTCCTGTCACGGTGTTTGCGTTGATGGCTTCACGCTGTAGGCTCAAATCCATTGACCAATTTGGGCATCATGTGCAAGCAAGATGTGTCAACAAAAACGAAAACAGTTGCATGCAGAATGTCAAACAAGCCACGGTTTTCTGTTGGGACTGTCCGCGAGACCGCGGCTTGTGCAAGAGCCATTGATTTCTGCAACATAGCGTAAAATCACTGCCAAACACGCACTGTTATAATTTGTTTCTCACTTGCCTTCTTTGGTGCTGCATGCACCTATTCGCGGGCCTCTTGTCACCGCGGTCTGAAAACATGTCTTTGCAAGAAGTGACTTTGGAACGCATTACGAAGAGCAACACCCACATGGTCATGGTGGTTTTGCGTCCGGTGTACCATGAAATGAAGCAGTTGCCTGGAAAAGATAAGGGCACCTGGTGGAAGTCGATCGTTCGGCTCGTGGATCAAAAGGGACAGGGACTCTATGCAGAGATCCGGGGATCTTCTGAGAGCGGTGTTCGCAAGCGGGCCCAGGAGTTTTACCAACCCAAATACATCCAATTGACGCAAGCTGTTGTAGTGCAGAATTCACTTTTTTTGTCCGGTTTCTCTGCCGATGTCACGAACAAGGGCAAGGTGTCGCCGGTGGCAGAGGCTCATGCCAGTGCGATGAAGTTGCGCGGCCTTTTCCCCACCGCCAGGTCCAACTTTGGTGTTTTGGCGGAACATTCCGAAGGAAAGGAGAGGGCGGATGTCATTGGAAAGGTGACCCGGAAGGAGACGCCCACGATGAGAGTCCAAAAGATGACATTGTGGCTGAAGGATGAGTCTTTCAACGAACTGGCTGTGCATCTATGGGGAGGGCGTTTTGTTGCCAAGGGCAACGAAATCGATGTTGGCTCGGTGGTGCAGGTGGACAATGCTTTGTTGTCGAAGATCCCTGCCGGCATCGAGGCGAGCTGTGAGCACTGGATGGATAGCAGCAGGAATTGGTTCAGTGCTTTGCATGTCAATCCCACAGGCAGTCGTGTCGAGAAACTGAAGGCTTTGTCCGACACGCGGGGTGAGGCGCTGTCCGTGCCTTGGCTCCAGACTGCTTCACGTCGAATGGTGTCGGATGGCATGGAGAAGTTCATTTCGTGCTGCGCCACTGTATCTTCGTGCTCTCTGGCGCTTACGGATGCGATGTTAGAGGCCGCTGTGTCGCGCTGAACTAGCTTGTAATGAACACGCTTAGTCCGTGTGATTGGGAGTCTTTCTTTGTTGATTGCTTGTTGTGTTTTCCCTTTCTTTATCATTATCTGTTGTCAGGCACAGCAAGAGATCATCGAAGTGCAGTTGAACTGCGTTTGGGTCACAGGCATCTTGGGGGATCCCATCTACACGGCATGCAAGAATTGCGCGACGAAGGTTGATTTGATGACCGGGCATTGCAAACGTCATGAAAGTCACAAGTGCCAAACGATTCGAGAGGAAGAGGTATCCATCTTGGCCACAGTGACTTTGGCAGATCACACTGGTGAAGTTGACAGAGTCTTGGTGGATGGGGACAGGTTGCGGTTGCTGGCAAATGCCAAGAGCAAGGAAGATCTGGTCGCCCTCTTGACGAAGCGTGGTCCGCAGGCCGTGTGCTTTTGTCATCCAGTGGACGTCCGCTTGGCTACCAATGGCCGCAAGCTAGGCGGCGGCAGATCCAACTTGCCTGCTGCTGCGCAGGGAGTCCTCCAGTCGCAGGAGACAGATCAGGAGAATTTGCCCGAGTGTCAGTTTCAGGTGCTCGCCGCACAGCACGCTCTCTGCCAGAGGTATTCGGATGCACAGCGTCCGATGATCAAGAAGGTAGTTCGAGTGGAGAATCAGAGGGCGACGGGAATGGTGTTTCCGATCGCTTGCCCTCATGAGGACCTGTTGTTCTCTGGCTTCGGTACCAAGCTGCGAGCCGCGGCAATCTTTCCCAGCTATGTCACTGTGTTGGTGCGGGCAGAAGATGAGGAAGCCAAGATCGTTGAGACGGGCACGGGGGACGACAAGGTCATCATGCTGCAGTATGAGAAGGTGGTGGCAGTGGAGGCGTCGTTTCCCAAGCATTTCCGGGTGGAGGCCTTTTGCCAATTGCAGCAGGCGATTCGCTTCAACATGTGTGATGGCAATGTGCATCTTGTCATCGGCAAGGTGACGGCGGAAGATGATGGCTCCGACATGGTTTTGGTTACGGAAAGAGTCTTCAAATTGCAATCGGAGGAACAGGTGAAAGCGATCATGGCCGAGCGTGCCGCCATCGCAGCTGTGCAGATGATTTCTTCGAAAAAAAGACACGCCGTCGACTTGGTTGAGGAAACGCCCTTGAAAGTGAAGAGTGCCAAGTGGTAGTTTTTTTTGGCCAATGCAATATCATTGCTGACAGTGATGCTACAGGGACTGTCCGTGCATCACGCAGCGTGATTCTTTGCACCACGGCTTTTTTTTATTTCAACCAGCGTGGTATTTCAACCAGCGTGGTATTTCTGGCTAGGAAAGATCCATGCTGTGGAGGGTCGCAGAAAGTGTGTTGCGTCCTGAAATGTCTGTTAAACACAGAATTTTGACGGGCTTGATGCTTCAGGGACTGTCCGTGCATCGAGCGAAAAAGCAAGGAAAATGGTGCTATCCGTGCCATCATGATAAGCATTCGTTTGCGTGCTTTTGTTATTCTTTGTTTACAGTTTCACCGTACAGAGAAAGTCGTGCAACTGAGGTCACAGAGCAGTGTGTTGCGTCCTCAAAAATGGGGCGATGCGACTTTCTTTCAAAGGATGTCATCGACAGCATCATGGCATTCCACTGCAGCATGGCACCACTTTTGTAGAAGTATGCATAAATCAATGATATAACGTCTGTTTTTGACAGCATCATGGTACCGAGCTTTCTTTGGCTATTCACGCATAGGTTTGCCAGTGATTTGTTGATGGATGTTGCATTTCCGGCTTACATGTCCTAGATTTGTCTTTTTTGCTTTTTGTTATTGCCCTGTCCCTCGTTCCCTGTCTTTCCGTGCAAGATGGAGCCGGCAGATGAACACGCGTCGCCGAACTTGGCGGAGACACAGCCCATGTCGGTAGAGATTTGTTTTCGTTTGAGCATCTGGCCTCTCCAGCAGCTGAGTGCCCTTCCGGAGTTTCATTTTCTAGTCGACATGGACCCACGGGATGCCAGTGTCGATCTCTTATACCAAGAGCATGTACTGCAGTGGATGACTGTGGTGGATTTACTGGGCGACTTGGTTGGTCGCATAGAAACGCATCATGGAGGACGTTGTGACAAAAGATACATTTGCATCGCAGCGGAAGGTCATCGCCGATTCGCGGCTCGTGAGAGTTTGACTATTCTTCGTGAGCTTGCGGATGAGAATTCTGTGGTCTCTCTTGTTGCTCGCCCTTCCAGCGTTGGTAAACAAATGCTGGCTCAATTCTGGCTTCCCAAGCTTGACGCAAAGCTGGCAGCTCCAGCGTTGGCCCGACTGGACTTGCATTGTTTCCAGGTGATTCTGGCTTGGATCTCACTTTGCGGGTGGTACAACCTATGCAGAGTGAATAGACAGTGGAGCCGCTGGCTTCGTGCAGACCCGACCTTTCGAGTTGCTGTCCATCCAACGGGAGGTGCGAGCCAACGAGGAGTGATCTGTTAAACGCGGAATTTTTGACGGGCTCGATGCTACAGGGACTGTCCGTGCATCGAGCGAAATGCAATGAAAAGGATGTCTTCCGTGCCATCATGATAAGCATTCGTTTGCGCGCTTTTGTTATCCTTTGTTTACAGTTTCACCGTACAGAGAAAGTCGTGCAACTAAGGAAGGTCATCCACTGCATCGCGGTACCGAGCTTATTTGGTGAATTCTATGAGATTTTCGATATGAAAACTCGTGAACAGGTGAGATCATCGGCATTATGGTAAGGAGCATGTTTTTTCCGTATATGCTCGTACAGCAGTTTCTGTTACGCATGCCATGGAGGAGGGCTGGAAACAGCAGTGGTTCTACAGCATCATGGCATCGAGTTTCGGCTTGCAACTCAGTGTCCGACTTGGAAGTAAGTACTCAGCTAGATCTTAGCGCACCTCTGGTTGAAGGCATCGTTGCATGCTGTAACCGTAGATTAAAGCAATGATCTGTAGTTGTGTTTGCATTGTTGTCGTTCGCGTGGCTTGCGGATGAATGACCTGTAGTTGTGCATTGCGGATCTGTTAAATCGCTTGCGTCGTGTTCAAGGTAGGAAACGTTTGTTCGATCACAGTGGCAGCCATGACCACTAGCGCTCGTGAGTGGAGAGCGGCGCGCGAAGAAGATATCAGGAAGGCTTACGCCGACAAAGAATGTTGGACTGACCTTGACCGCATTACCTGTTGGCACCCTTACTGTTTCGGGTCCATAGAGGAGTGGCCATTGGACGCTGCCGTGATCTGCAAACCTACGGATCGAGCGTCGGTGCTGCTTAGCAGCATCAAAGCGGCCTGCAGCTTGGAAGACATTTGCCAGGCTCTGTCGGTGAAGGTCACCGTGGTGGTGACCATGTGCGCAAATGAAATGGAGATTCGAGGCGCCCCAAAGGATTGGGCGCAGTATTTCCAGCAAGAAAATGTCTATCACATCAAGTGTCATTTGGAAGACACGACATTGAAGCCGCCGCACCGTTGGGAGGAAAGAATCCCTGACTTGGTAGCTTCTTGTTTGGAACAGTGGAAAATTGTTTGTGGCCAACTCTGGAAACAGTCCATGCTGGCAGTGACCAGGGGCGAATCCATGCACGTGCTCTTTCATTGCTTTGGAGGCATCAATCGAAGCGCTGGGGCTTTATGTGCTTGGCTCGTCGTGGGTTACAACTACCCTGCAGAGGATGCCGTCCAGTTGCTGCTTAAGAAAAGACCTTCCTTGCGCCCTTGGCACAATCGCCCCTATGTCTTGGAGGCTTTGTGGCAGCTGGAAGGTTTGCGGGCCGAGTGGCACATGGAACTGAGCGCGGCGTGCACAAATTGATTTGCACCACTGTTCGCCTGGAGAAACTGTTCGTGGCGAACGTGGTAGATCAGTAGCCAACTGTTGTTTGTCTGTAAAAATTGTTCGATCCTGTAGGGACATCGAAGAAATGGAGTGCAACAGGTGTTATCTATGCCATCATGCTATCGAACTTGTTTTTGTGGAATCATTCACTGCGTACACAAACGAATTTGCACCACTGTTCGCCTGAGGAAACTGTTCGTGGCGAACGTGTTACATGAGTAGCCAAGTGTTGCTTCTGTGTAAGTATTGTTCGATCCTGTAGTGACATCCGAGAAATGCAGTGAAACAGGGTGTCGTCCAGGCCATCATGATATCGAACTTGTTTTGTGCCCGGAATCATTCACTGCGTTCACTTGTTGTTTTTTGGATACCAATTTTTAAACATTTCCAATCCAAAGCTGTGTTTGCGCACCTTTGTTTGGAAGTGAGGTCATACACGGCATCATGGTACCGGGCTTATTTGCTATGTCAAACTCCGGAGTCGTGTTTTCAGTTTCGAATTGAAAGAGCAGATGCTTCGCATTGGATTGTGTGTTATACATTTTTTTGCCTCAGATGTAAACGCATGGACCAGATGCGTTTCGCTGAATAGATGTGACGTTTGTAGGTCAAGCTGTGGTGGAAATATCGAAACCTTGCGCTTTCAACTAATACTTCTGTAGCCTGCATTAACAGCATGTCGCGCCTGGCAGCCGATTGCTTTGCAGCTGCGGGGAGATTGCAATATACTTGTATTACATTCTGTTTTCAAATGAAGAAGCAAGAGATTGTACCCATTATGGGTCTTGGTGTTGAAGGATACCCGGCGGCAGCGCCCACATCGTTGGACATGACAGCAGTTAACAACAAACAAAATTTTGGTGCACAAACGTGTCGCATAAAGTATTTGGGGATTTAAATGTGGTCTGCCATGGCAGCGAATGCGGAGGGAATCCGTGCAAGGGCGGATGTCTTTGATGAACAAATTCTACGACACGTTCTTTCATTTGTGCCTGGGAGCTCTGAATTGGCTCCAAAATATTCTTTGCAACCAGAAACCGGACACTATCTGGTAAAAGCTGGTTGGCCAGTTGTTTTGAAGAAAATGTGTCATTGGAAGGAGGCAGACACCACCATCTGTATTTGCTGCGGTGCCAACCAAGAACCCGGCGATCCAAACGAGTCAGACGATAGCTGGACATCTCAGCAAATCTCTGCTGGCTGGGCAAAGATCATGACCGTGACAATACCACACTTTCGTCATCATCATCTGAAATATATCAAAAAAACAGTCAGAAGCATAGAACATGTTTGGAGGACAATGGCAGCCGAGAGATGTTACATCTGCGGGCACTGCAACGACTGCGTTGTGAATCTCGAGTATGAGCATCCTGCTGACTGGCTGGAAGATCTTTCTGCGTTCACAGAGATGCTGGAACTTAGGTCGTGTCCGTGGAGGTGCCCAGATAAAGATCGACCGCAGTAGCCGGATTGCTGCAGTAGTAAAAGCGGCAAACATGCCACATCTGCAGCATCATGGTACCGACCTTTGCTTGGACGCAGCTTGTGGGAGCTGGAAGGCTTGCGTACCGAGTGGCACTGAGTGCAACTGGCGCAAATTAATCTGTAGCACTGTTCGTCTGGAGAGACTGTTCGTGACGAACATGCAAAACCAGTATGTTCGTCTGGAGAGACTGTTCGTGACGAACATGCAAAACCAGTAGCCAACTGTTGTTTGTCTGTAAAGTTTTTTTTTCCATCCTGTAGGGACATCGGAGAAATGCAGTGAAACAGGTGTTATCCTTGCCATCATGATATCGAACTTGCTATCATTCACAGCATTCTTGCACGGAGTTCTAGTTTCTTACGGAGCCTTTGTTTGTGTACTTTTGCATTTTGTAGCATTTTCATTGCGACTATGTTTGCCCACCTTTGTTTGCAACTAAGGTCATCCACGGCATCATGGTGCCGAGCTTCTTTTGTATCTCAAAGGTCTTTGTGTGGAAATGCGTCTGACCTCTCTCTCTCTCTCTTTATCTCTTCCCCCTCTTTCTCTCTGTGGTTGCAAGACACATGTCATCTGATGCCCTTTACCAAATATTCTCTTCTTGATCAATCTTACTTTTTTACATCATGTCTTTCCATAGCTCATATAAAATTCACCAATAAAATTCACCAACTATTCACCGACTATCTTTTACGACTACCATACTCAGAGCTGCTTGAAACACATCTTTTTCGCTCTCGGGCCAACCGTCGTCTAGTTATCTTAGCGGCGTAGCGCGTCTTGTTGTTCCGATTTAAGATTCTCATCTACTGATGAGGATATACATTGGGTTTTGGTAACCCGGCTTTTGTGTGCTTGTTTGGTTTGGGTTCGTTGTTTAGTTACATAGTAACTCGGAAGTTATGACAGAACTCAAACAATCTGAAAACTGATGTTTTTCATCGGAATGGATCTTTGGTTTTTTAGGAACCTTGAAAGTTTGGCAAAGAAACTTTCCGGTCTGATCTGTCAGGTTGGAAACCAACTTCGGTTTTTTGAGTATCTGATATCCTTAACGGTATTATAATTTAAGGATGGAAATATGATCCCCTCTCTATATATGCAGTATCAGTGGATCAATATGGTTTGGAGGTCAAAAGTACCTTAAGGGGTAACGGCAGAGCCCCGGCGCACTTGTGCACCGGATGGAGGACGATTGCTTGGAAAAGGTCATGTGGAATGTGTTGCAAAAATTTGGTTTGGATGAGAAGAAGCTTGCAGTTTTCGATGTCTCTGAGTCTGGAGTGATAGCTGTGCAGATCTGTGATCATTTAGGAGTCATTTGTGAAGGTTTGCATGTAGATATTGTAGCCGGATGGGTGCAGACAATTTCAGCGTCGGAGCCTTACCAGAAGCGTTTGCGGGGAGACCTCCAACAAGATCCACTCGAGATTGGAAGTTTTTTGCACCAAAGTTTCATGTCTTCAAATTCCAGTTCAAGTTCTAGTCATGCTAAAGGCACTAGGCTTGTCGAGGAACTTTGGGTGCCGGTCAGTGCGAGACAGAGAGTCAGGAGAGATCAAGCCATGGCAAAACAAGAACATGAGACCACATTAAAAGATAGGTGGTCCAAAGAGTTGTATAAAGAGTTGGTCAAGGTAAATGCACCAGTCTTGCAAGGGATTCAGTTTTGCATTGGACAGGAACGTTTGCATGTTGCCATAGCAGGGAAAACCAGATCGAGCACCTTGAAGAGGTACTTGAAGGCGTGGAGAGACTGGCAAGTTTGGAAAGGCAACACTTGGGGGGTCGATGCATTGAATCACCCTGGCATGCTTTGCGAGTATTTATTTTGTCGCTTTGATGAACCATGTGGTGCAAGCATACCAAATTTCATTTGCAAAGCCGTGGCATGGTTTGAGAAGATAGCTGCCTTCAAAGAAGCTGAAGTGGTTGCTACTTCGAGGGTAGTAGCACAAGTGAGAGACTATATAACGGAGAAGCTGGCAGCAGAAGCACCTCCAGTTCGCAGGGCACCCAGATATCCATCAGTGGTCATTGAGTCTTTGAAGCAACAGTCATTGACACAGAGCTTTCAGTGGGCATGAGAATCATGGCTTGGGTGAAACTTTTGAAGATTTGGGGGGCCCTACGTTTTGATGACATGCAGAAGATCAACCCGTCGCAGTTGCACTTGACAGGTGGTAGGATGACAACTACGTTGAGGGTCACTAAGACGTCAGGTCCTGGTAAGCGTGTGCAGGAATTGCCGGTTTGCATCTCAGAATATGCCTTTGTTTGGGACGTAGACTGGATTCAAGAAGGTTTCAATCTTTTGAAGAGGCATGCCAGTTTCGAAAGGGATTATTTGCTTCCCAAGTTGACGGAGGACTGGAGTGGATTTCAACAGAAATATGCTACCTATCAGGATGTCACTGCATACTCATGTCATCTTAGAAAGAGACTGACCAGCTATTACGACTTCAATACAATTCTGCCTGAAGATTTGTTATCCTTTTGGACTGAACACAGTGAGCGGGCCACTCTTCCGACAGCGCTGGCGATGTTGGGAGTTGAGAACAAGAAGAGGGATCTGGTGGGGCGTTGGAAGCCCGAAGCTAGCGATACGTACATCAGATCGTACAATGGGCTGGTTGCACAACTACAAGGAAAATGTGGGAAAGCTTTCAGGAACCGAATAGGTTCAGGATTCTGGATGAAATAGATATTGCTGAAAGTGCAGAAGCCTGGTTGAGGTATAGGAAAACAGAGATTGCTGAACAGGAACGTGATGATATATTGCAAAGCTTGATGGCAGCTATGGATTCCTTTGCAATACAGGCTGAACCGCTCACACAAGAGGGGTCATG
Organism: Cladocopium goreaui; assembly: GCA_947184155.2. NCBI lineage: Eukaryota > Dinophyceae > Suessiales > Symbiodiniaceae > Cladocopium > Cladocopium goreaui. The sequence goes on along the minus strand of CAMXCT020001888.1, from coordinate 57,003 downwards.
AAATAGATATTGCTGAAAGTGCAGAAGCCTGGTTGAGGTATAGGAAAACAGAGATTGCTGAACAGGAACGTGATGATATATTGCAAAGCTTGATGGCAGCTATGGATTCCTTTGCAATACAGGCTGAACCGCTCACACAAGAGGGTCATGAAGATGATGTGGAACAGCCAGAGACTCTGGAGGAGATTCCAGATCCAGAAGGATTAGAGGAGACGAAGACCAAGAGGCAAAATGGATTCATTGTGGTAACGACTGCAAGGAATTGCAAGAGGCTACACAAGGCTGCTGGGGGATGTTGGATGGCAAGAGAAAAGATATTCAAGGATTCACAGGAGTTTGAGGACAAGCCGGAAGAGACGCAGTACACACATGTGTGCAGAGTATGCTGGCCAAAGGTGAAAGAGGGCGAAGAGAGTTCTGGTGAGACGTCTTCAGATACAAGCGATTCTTCAAAATCCAGCTCCTCCAGCAGCTAGCAGCTTGACCTTAGGTCCTCAAAGATGGGACGTTTTCACTTTTCGAACTGCTTGATAGGTTTCACATGGTTTCACGCCGGGATGTCAGTTTCATAGGTCAACGGAAAAGAAGATGTTGTTTTAGAGCCACACATGTCTTTCACATGTTGCTTCACGGATTGAAAGTTTGAACTCTGTCGGAAAACGGAGTCCACGAGATGTCACTTGAATTGATAGTCAGGATCGGAAGTATTAGAAATATCCTGACCGGAAAGTTGGGGAAAGTGGCATGAAAGCATTTATTTTGAAAAACAACTGATGGAGCATCAGGAATCCGCAGATTCCCGGAGTGGGCTCGGAGCAACATGCGCAAAGAAGGGCATGGGTGCAATTGACAGGAATCATAATAACTATGTTTTTGGGACATAGCGGCATAACTGGATGAGATGATTAATAGGGGGAGATTTGAATTTCTGGTGAAACTTCAAAAGAGTTTGAAGGGCCTTGATCATGTCTTGATACTTGGTTTGCTTGTTGATTATTAAATTTTTGAACTCGATATAGATTAACAGGTTGATACTTTCTCACTTGGCGGAAGCCGACCGTTGAGGGTGATGGCAATTCCAGCCGTGGTGGGACCGCGCACACTGACAGAATCATTGAAGCTGGGAAGTTCAGACCTGAGATTTACTTTGAGTCGAAACGATGTACCAGACGACATGCAGGCACACTTCTTTGAGAATGGTGTTACAAGCGTTAGCAAGTTTTCTTCATTTTTTCGAGATGAAACAGATCTTGTCAATGTGCTGAGAGATGAGTTCAATGTGGATGCTGCGAACGCTTTAGCAGACCGTGCAAAGGTAGCTGCAGTGATATGTTCATGGAAAGACACGGTGACAAAGGCAAAACATCAGTCAGAGGTTGAGGCAGAGATGAATTCCAGAGAATGGACCAAACCCATTCCAGTTGGAGACTACGTGCAGCTCGAACTTCTTTCAGACTTCAGTTGGACATGTGGAAGATCGAGTCATGCCTTCAAAAGAATATTTAGAAAAGAAACTGCAAGAGCTGGAAAATGGTGAGTTTCGAGCTGAGACTTTGTCAGAAGTGGTTTCGAAGGACGAAATTGATCCCGATGTATTGGTTCCAGTTTTTGACAGCAAAGGAAGTTTGTCAGTGAAGAAGGGAAGCACCACAGTGGCGATGCCAACAGGACCAGAGCAACTTCGCCGTCGCCTCAGTGTCATGCAGAACTGCTTGATGATGTTAGCATTGAAGTACGTTAGCAGAGAGGAAATCCAAGATGTTACAAAAGACATATTTGATCGATACAAAGACTACATCTTGGGTGACTACGTATGGGGCTTGAGTTCAACAGACTTGAATGGACAGCAGATTCAGACACCTCCCTGGAGTTTGGTGCTTTCATACGAACATGCTGTGAGAAAAAGGGCATACAGCCTTATGTTGACGGAGCGCCTGATGCTGGGCGCGGCACTGGAGAAGGCTTGGAAGTGTCCAACAACAAAAGAGAGGCATTTCATTACGCCTTTGGCTTTGTATTCAAAACGCGCTTACCCGCAGAACAACAACCAGAATGCAGGTAACTGGAACCCAAAGGGTAAAGGAAAGGGAAAATCGAAGTCCAAAGGATTTCAGAAAGGGTCTGGACAAGGACCGGATGGTGAAAAGATTTGCTACAGGTTCAATGCTGGAAAGTGCAACTATCAGAAGTGCAAGTTTGCTCACATGTGTAATAAGTGTTTCAAGAAAGGTCACACTGCGCTCAACTGCAAAGAGAAGACCACGCCCGACACCACGGGCACCTGACTCTTGGATGCGGGGGTGCAGAAAGTTTCACAGAATACAGATACTTGCAAAGTATTATACTTGTTTTCAGGATGCGCCCGTAAGGGGTCTGTTAGTTTCTGGACAAGGAAGCTTGCCGCTAAGTGGCAATTGAAGGTACAGATTGACATGGTGGACATCAAGGTGCGACCGCATTTGGATGTGACAAAAAGGGCAGTCCAACAGTCCTTGTTAAACAAGATAAAGGCTGGAGTTTATGCTGCAATCATTTTGAGTCCACCGTGTTCCACTTTCACACGTGCAACCTTCTCAAACAGAAGGGGGCCCAGACCTGTGCGTACGTTTGTGCATTTACGAGGGCTGCCAAGACTTACTTGGTCAGAGAGGAAGAAGGCCAACTGGGGAAACGTCATGACAGATTTTTCATATGAGGTTTGCAAAGCTGTAAGGAAAGAGGACACAATACTGATTTTTGAGAACCCAGAGGATCTTGGGGCAGTGCAACATGGCCCATTTGAGGGACTGAGACCTGCAAGCATGTGGCAATGGCCAATTTTTTGGGAGTTAATTGAATCTGGCGATTTTCTGACATGCGCGTTTTATCAACAAGATTTTGGAACTGATTATTTGAAGCCGACGCGCCTTTTGCTAAAGAATGTGGAGGTTGATGCAGACCTGTTCAAGGTGGGACAGCCGTGTTTCGATAGTCAAGGTTTTTATGTGGGTCCACTCAGCAAGCGTCCAGCGACAGTGGCGCTTATAGGACAACGTGCAGGTCGTTTTACAACAGCTGGAACAGAGCAATGGCCCAGTGCATTTTGCAAATGGGTAGCACATAAAATTCTGACCTTTTGGACAACGCGACACTCCATTACTGCTTGCGGTGAGGGGGACAAGAAATGCGATGGAGTGACAGAGAAAACAGAGGCTCCTAAAGAGGAGTACCTCACAACCATGGCAGAAGGTTGGAAAATTTATGGTGGAGAAGGAGAAGCCAGAAAGTGCGAGATACCGGGCAAAGTACGCTGGTTTCACGATGGATGTGGCCTTGCATCACCGGGCAGATGGGATTTGGAGAAGAGGATATGGAACAGAGATCTCTTTTGGGAAAACTTGCGGAAGGGATCCATGGAAATCATACTGCAACAATGTGGGGGTCTACAGAGCTTGGATAGAATGTGCTTTGAGATGGCGGCAAAGGGTGAAGAAGGATGCACACTGGTAAAGAATGAGACGGTGAAACAACAGCTGGTAGAATTTTGGAGCGGTTGCCTTGAAAAAGAGGGGTACAACGCACAAGGGTTGGCAGATGTGGCAGCAGGGCAACCTTTTAAACTCAAGCTTATGGAAGCATTGCTGGATAGAGCGGGAGATCCAGATCACAAGTTCTTGCTTGATGGAGACAAGGGGTTTCCGGTGGGAGTCATAAAACCCCTGCCGAGGACTCCCCACATGTACGAGGAGCAGACATCTTGGAAGCTTGAAGACGATCCCTATATGAAATCTGAAGTATGGAGGGATAACTATGAGTCGGTAGGCGACCACGAAAGTTTTGTGAGACAACAATTTGAAGATGAATGCAGTGAAGGTCTTATGGAGAAGCTTACATTGGAGGAAGCCAAACAATGTTTTGGAGACAGGGTCGCTATTTCTTCGCTTGCAGTGCTTGTGGAAGAAGCTCATGGGAACAAAAGGAGGGTGATACACGACGCCACCCATGGAACAAAAATCAATAACAGAATTAAGTGCCGTGACAAGCAGCGGAGCCCAGGAGCTAGAGAGAAGAGATACTTGCTATCTTATTACCGGTCAAGGGGCGATGTAGTCTTCAGCCTTGTGGGTGATATTAGCAAAGCGCATCGACGATTTCTTCACGATCCCTTGGAACATGGCTTGCTGGCGTGCCGGGTCAAGAGCTCAGACAAGCACGTCTATATCAACAAGGTAGGAACCTTCGGAGTAGCTTCAGCAAGCTATTGGTGGGGCAGAATTGCTGGTGCAGGTATTCGATTGGTACATGAGCTTTTGGGACCGGCGATGCCGATAGAGATGCTCATCTTTGCAGATGACTTGGAATCTTTAGGCGCAGGATTACGGGGCAGACGTGGAGCAGTTCTTTCATTCTTGTTTTTATCCACCCTTGGTTTCCCCTTTAAATGGGCCAAACAACGGGGTGGCTTGAAAGTGGAATGGATTGGGCTATACACAGACTACACTACAATGCGCTTAGGACTTTCACCAAAAAGGGCTGCGTGGATGGAAGGTTGGTCGCGCAAATTGGCCACCACAGGCCGGATCACGGCCAAGGAAATGGAGCAAGGTTTGGGAAGGCTTGGATTTGCGGCAAATGCTTTGACCTGGGAGAGACCTTTTCTTGGACCTCTATACTCTTGGACAGCAGCGATAAGAAACAAAACTGGAGTGCTTAGGATTCCGACGATGTTGAGGACCATACTATGGTTTCTGGCGGACAGAACTGCGGAAGGCGGAAGTTTACAGGCACCGCCCCCTTTGAAAAAAGGCAAGGAGGACAATGTAATTTTCTATACAGATGCGAAAGCGACGGAGAAAGGGGCCTGGGTTGGAGGTTTTCTACAAACTGCAGATGGACAGATAGGAGAATGGTTTTCGGAAGAAGTGGAAGAAGCATGGGCGCCTTGGTTGTTCCTTAGGAGAGATCCAAAAAGGGTCATAGCAGCACTGGAGATGTTGGCAACACTCATAGCGGTGAGACTATGGGCAAAGGGTTTGCCAATGGGAGGAAAAGGAACTTGTTGGGTAAAGGGGGAGCACCGACAACGTCTCCAATGCCTATGCGGTTAGCAAATGGATGAGCACGAAATTTCCTCTTACCATTCTAATAATGGAGTTGTCCGAAACTTTGCGCACAAGAGATTGTGAACTGAACTTGCAGTGGGTCCCCAGAGATTTGAATCAGCTTGCAGACGACCTGACGAATCAAAAATTTGACTCTTTCCCTTTGGACCAGCGGACAAGCGTATACAGTTTGTTGGTGGTGATACGAAGTGGTTAGTCCTGGACAGCCTTATGCACAAATCACAGGAGTTTCACGATGAGTTGGCTAGGGAGAAGAAACGAAAGAGTTCAAACCCGAAACCAAAGAGAGCCAATAAGAAAAGAAAGATGGAGCCGTGGTGATCCCTCGTTTGCAAAGGGATTGAGATGCTGCTCGGAAGAAACGCCCCGGAAAACAAAAGTGGTGAAGCAGACATCCAAAAGGAAGGTCTTGGGAACACCAACCGTGTTTAAAGAATCATGCGATGAAAAAGAAAGAATTTCAATTTGCGTTCGGCGATCACTCTGAAACAAACGCAAAACGAAACGGCAGTTCGGAAACAAACGCAAAACGAGACGGCAGTTCGTACATGTCCAGTTTCACCGGATTGTGTTTTTGGATGGTTTTTGGTTTTTGGTTTGGTTTTGTAAGTTTGGATTTTTGTGTTAGAGAAACATATGTAAGTGGGAAAGCGTAGGACGCGTTTTTAATATGCTGCTTGGATACGGAAAATATATCCCGGTTAACCTGCTCTCCTTTATATCTCGGATTATAGATGGGAGGGTTTTGGGTGGATATTAGTACTATACCTGTACCGCAAAGTCGTTTCTGGACATGTATTTTTTCGTCATGCCAGACCGTGCCCCTAAGATCATGCTGGACGACCAAAAACAAAAACCGTTTTGCAGAAACTTACGCCATTTTGCTTCAAATTGCGCCATTTTGATTGGAACCTGCATCGTGTCAACAAATTTATACTTGTACACATGTGTATACAAACAACAACGTGAACCAAACATTTTTTTTGGGGAAAGGCACTTGTGTGCAAAAACGGTCAGTGTGGAACCGGTACGGGACAACACGATTTGTGCAATGAAACCTATGATTATTGAATTTTCGGAAACATCCCAGTTTCAAACGCAGCTGTAAGTGGGATGTTGGCGCTTTCGTGGAATTGAAACAAACGCTGGGCAAACATGGAGCTGGCCAACCAAGGACCCGCATATAGTTTCTAGTCCCGTTATATGTAGGGATGACACCGCATCGATACCTGCATCCATTTTGATTCTCCGAGATATTAGGCAGCATTGAGGTTTGCTTCAACGTGTTTGCTCCAAACACTGCGAATCATGAAAAGTTCAGCAATCAGTCGGGCACCCACACGCAGGCAAAATCGAAAAACACAATCAAATGTAAAAAATGCTCATGGAACAATGAGCCATGTGCTGTCGAATTGCGTTTGTTCTAGGATGTTTACATCTTGAAAAAAATGGAGAAACAATGAAAAAAAATGGAACTGGAAAATGCAATTCTGAAAGAGGCACACATGACAAGTGCAGAAAAAATGGGAAAACAAAATGCAAGTTGAAAAGGGGGCAAAAATTGCAAATGGAGGAAAAATGGAAAGAACAAATGCAACTTGGAAGGGCAAATTTGACAAATGAAAAATACATGGAAGAAACCAATGCAAGTTAGAAGGAGGCGACATCATATGTGGAGAATATAGACCGATCAAATGCAACCAGGGAAAAGGGAAAGTGCCAAATGCAGCACACATGGAAACATCAAATAAGCCTGGACAAGGGAGTAAAACCTGCGCAGAAGACAAAGGAAACATTAAACTTGAAAAGGGAAGTCCGAGGTGAACCCGTGAAGCCGAAGAAAAACGCCCAATGTTGAGGCTCACGCCTGCCAAATGGACAGCTGACCAGCCGAAAGGGAAGGTCCCCGATCCGAATTGGGGACTACCAAAACTGGATACTTTTTGAAAGAAATCGCGAAACAACTAAGGTAAAAAACGGAAAAAAAAAACGAAACAAAAAACAAAAAAACAAAAAACAACAAAAAAGATGGGCCTTCGGTAGGTTCATACCCTGGGAAATGGCCCCCCCCTCTTTCCCTAAAAGCAGCGTTTGGGACTTGGGCTGGGGGGCTGTGCCAACCACCAGCCCTTTCTTGAAAAATTATGTCCCTATTCAAGTGTTGATGCAAGGACAGAAAGAATTTGAATGCATGAAAACCAAGCAGCCGAGACTGCATATCCTGCACGCCCCCCAAATGTGAATCAAGCGGGTGTCCAAAAACATTTTCGGCAATTTGCGTTTTTGAATTTATACAATATATTATTTTTGATTTATATTTGTTTTGCATTGTGTTTTTGCACTGGCATTTTTTGTGCATTTATGTTTTTTTTTATTTGCATTTTTTTCAGCAGTTGCCTTTTTGTTTGCATTTTTACGACCCATTTTTTTTACATTACATGCTGCATTTTTTCACGATTCACAATTTCTAAGATAAACCCACCAGGCGCTGACACAAACTTAACCCCTTGTTTGAACAAATGCATTTGTGGAAACAATTGTAATTCTTACTGCTAGTATGAGGTAGGGGATGGCGCAGGTATGCATGCATTTCACTGCGCCAACTTTTCTGGAAACGATTGTTCGATGGTCCCTACAGAATATTTCGGAGGGAAGGATAGGTAAAACTGGCCGATGTGCGGGAACACGTCCGAATCAAAAAATGTTCATTTTTTTGGCGCAAATGCTCCAAAAAATCTGTGTGTGGATGAGCACGTTGTCTTGAAGAGCGCGCGCTGGTCACCAAGGTGTGCTAGATAAGGTGTTTCAGAAACATGCCACAGTTGCCAGGAAATTGAATGAAACGCTGTCAAATTGGAAAATAGATGGGTGCATCGCCGCAGTTTCAGTTTTTGATGGTTTTTTGCAAATTATTATTTTTTTGTAAGCTGTGGCCAAATGACAAGTGATCTCCGTGACTGCACGCACAGAGGGCCCCCCTATTTGGGTGCGAGTTGCGGGTGCAAAACCGTACGAACACATAGAACCTACGATAATGAAATGGTAAGTACCGATGCTTGCTCCAAAATTGTGACTTCATTTAAGAAACGAAATCAATGATGGCAGTGCAATGCCCAACCGCACGAAACACGTTGAATCGACATGGTCGTGGGCATGTTTGCGAAAAATTAATCCCAACACCAAGGGCTTAACAAAAACAAGTGGGACATTGTACGATCAATTTGTTTGTTCCAGATTGTTTAGTCATAGAATCAAAAACCCAGGTCCGGACATGAAACAAGTCACGCCAGGAACAAAAATATAAAAAATAACCAATAGAAACGGGCTGGATTAATCCTCAGAATATACTTGGTCGCCAAAAATGGGAACACGATGTCACAAGCGTGTTGTGACACGAACCCATGCCCGAGACACATCCAAACGTTTTGTGGATGTTCATTTGCAGCGTATGCAAATATAGGCAGTTGCTGCCAATTGTTCCATGATCGTGTCTAACATTTTTATTTGGGCATGGCGGGGAACGAACAATGGGGATCTGAAGAAAAAAAATCATCACCCACCCTCTAAAATGTATATGGGCGGGAGGCAGGGCATTTTTCATACATTTGAATCCTCTCGTTCGCATTATGCATTTATTGTATGAAGGTTTTTCTGCGGAATGTTCAAAATGACCTCCAAGGTCGGGTATCCTTTCAATTTGTTTTCCTTTACTTCGCCAAAAAAATAGTTAAACAGAGGAGTAGGGGGGATATAATTCATTCGATTTGTGGGAACAAAAATCTTTGATGTTCATGGGTTTTTCGCAGGGAAATTTCCGAAAATAGTATGATGACGGTTTGCGGCCCCCCCGCTCAAATCTAATTTTGCCAAAGCATTGGCGGTCGCGTACCGGCACGGGTATAACAGAGCATGTAATTCCAGTCCTGCCAAAAAATATTAGGAGGGGGGGAAATTGGGTGTGGGACATGGAGCATCATGAATGTACGGTTTCGTGCTGCACTAATGCAACAGAATGAATGGCATCCGCTGCCTGGAAATTTTCGTGGTTCGTCACGCCAGGATTGAACGAAAACGAATCTTTTGTTTTCGCCTACAATTAACGATCGCCCCACCTGTCTACTTAAACATCTGTGATGTACCCCAACATTGCTTTGAATGTTGGTGGTCAGAACAAAATAGTCACCTTTTTCTTGCATAGATTTTTCATTGTTTCCGCAAACCACCCAGCTCTCCTACATGTCTTACGTCTGACATTGGTTCATGGGATTTGGATTGCCGCAGTACACGAGCACGGTTCCCCTTATTTTACATACAAGGTAAATTTATTGAAATGCTATAGCTTGACATTTCGAGTAGGAGTTCGCCTCACAAAAAATTACATTTCTAGGGTTTGCCACATATTTTTTTGTGGCACTGCTGCAAGGCACGTCCCTTCCGCGGGTCAATACTTGAACATGAATACATATTAATCCGTTTGATAACTCCCTTCGTCGCGAACTTGGAGCACGTGCCCCCCCTTACTTTGCACATGTTTGATATACATGTATACAGTGAGGGGCTTTTGTGGACGGAGGGCAGGATCAAAAAAAAATCCAAAACCAACTTTCAACACAGGCACATTTTTGGCAAAAAGGGGCTCACGCGTCAAAATTGTTCTCCCGTGCCACAACGGTTGTCCGAAATTGCCGAAAAACATGTGAGACCCATGCAACATGATGTCGGAAAGGAAGAAAACAATAGCATACCAGGATAGTATTTGACATACCGCTCTTGTGTTGAACAAGTTGGTGCTTGGTCAAAAAACCGACATAGCACTTGCTCCGACGACAATCTGAATCGTTTCATCCAGATAATGTTCACCGCATTATGGACTGCGTGTTCTTTGAACATAAGGCTTGAAACAACCAACAATTTCCTGAACCAAAATCACGCTTTTTGCTGACCAGATGCCGTCCTACCTCTGCCGAAACAAAGGCCACTCTTTCGTCAGAACCGCCTGCCCGGCACAGCACGAACTAATATGCAGCATGGCGATCATGTCAAACGGTTTGGGGCATCCATGGGATTTTCTTTGGGATAACATGTAGCATTGGCACAAACAGCCGTTGACCAGGAAGTGACGCATTTTTTCAACTTTAACATTTAAATTAGAACTTTTATACCCACACATATATATATAATTTATATATGTATATTTGTATTTATATATTATATATTTAAAACGGGAAATTTGTGTTTGCCTCAACGCTTGGAAAACGAATTTGCAGTTTTTTTTTTGTTTTATAGCTGCAGGTGAGCATGTGCAAATCTTGGATCCCTCGTCATGGCATACATGGTTTGGATGCATGTGAGCCCCTTGAGGTTCTAAAACCTCAACTGCGCACATGGATTTTCATCAGCCAGCGGCAACAAATTGGAAGGCCATGCCACACAATTTTACACGAATGGAACATCTGAATCAAAAATTTCATGTGGATGAATCCGGCATACCTGCTCAGGGTAGAATTTGAGCGCAACAGCGTTGGAAACTCGCATTTTATATCGTAAATTTACAACCGAACGTTGGGCGCTGTGTGCTTGCCTGGGCGCGACTTGGTGCAATGCGCGCTTTCAGCGGGGAGTCAACGTTATAGGAACTTTCGGCCGATATAAAAACAGTACAACCCCTCATGCGGGAGTGATTTGTGTTTTCAAAATGGAAACAAAAAATTGTATTTACAGTGGTTTGTGACCAAAGTAGGCCTAAAACCGCGGTTTCAGAAAAAAAATAACCTCCAAAGGCTCTCATATGCTGTCATAAATCACTGGCAGCTACATGTCCCAGGATTCCATTTTCCCGAGAGCGCCTGCGAAGGGTTCTTCGTAAAAAAACACTTTCACATCTGCAGATCTACATCTTCACACCTTCACATCTGCAGATTTACAACTTCCCACCTTCACATCTGCAGATCTACATCTTCACAGCTTCACATCTGCAGATCTACTTCCTCGCACCTTCACATCTGCAGATCTTCTCTCTCTCTTCCTTTCTTTCTCTGGCTCTTCTTTCTATCTCTTTAAGGCGGGGGCGGTGCCGCCGGAGCGCCACGAAACGTGACAAGCGCAGCATTTCGTGCACATCGGACGTTCAAAACTTAGGTAAAATTGCGATTTTGAGGTGTCCACCGCAATTCTTTCGCACGAAATGGATGTTGAACGTCAAAAACTGAAATGGACGTTGAACGTCAAAAACTGCGGTAACATTGCGATTTTGAGGAACCCTTTCGCGCGACATGGACGTTGGACGTCAAAAGCAGCGGTAAAATTGCGACTTTAGTTAGTCCGCCGCAACCCTTTCGCGCCACATGGATGTTGGACGTCAAAAATTGAGGTAAAATTGCGATTTTGAGGTGTCGGTCGCAACCCTTACGCGCGAAGTGGACGTTGGACGTCAAACACTGAGGTAAAATTGCGATTTTGAGGCGTCGGTCGCAACTCTTTCGCACGAAATGAGGTTCAATCGCCAAAAACTGGGGTAAAATTGCGATTTCACGGGTCCGTGTCTGTGTGTGAAAGTGTTTGTGTGTAAAACAAACGTCTGTGTGTGAAAGAGTCTGTGTGTCAAAGCTTCTGTGTGTAAAAACTTCTGTGTGTGAAAATTTCTGTGTGTAAAAGCCTCTGTGTGTGAAAGTGTTTGTGTGTAAAAGCGTCTGTGTGTAAAAGCGTCTGTGTGTAAAAACGTCTGTGTGTAAAAGCCTCTGTGTCTGAAAGTGTTTGTGTGTAAAAGTTCTGTGTGTAAAAACGTCTGTGTGTAAAAGCGTCTGTGAGTAAAAGCTTCTGTGTGTAAAAGCGCCTGTGTGTAACGGAGTCTCTGTGTAAAAACTTCTGTGTGCAAAAACCTCTGTGTGTAAAAGCGTCTGTGTAAAAGCGTGTGTGTGTAAAAACGTCTGTGTGTAAAAGCCTCTGTGTGTAAAAGCGTCTGTGTGTAAAGGAGTCTCTGTGTAAAAGCTTCTGTGTGTAAAAGCGTCTGTGTGTAAAGGAGTCTCTGTGTAAAAGCTTCTGTGTGTAAAAACCTCTGTGTGTGAAAGTGTTTGTGTGTAAAAGCGTCTGTGTGTAAAAGCGTCTGTGTGTAAAAACGTCTGTGTGTAAAAGCCTCTGTGTCTGAAAGTGTTTGTGTGTAAAAGTTCTGTGTGTAAAGGAGTCTCTGTGTAAAAGCTTCTGTGTGTAAAAACCTCTGTGTGTGAAAGTGTTTGTGTGTAAAAGCGTCTGTGTGTAAAAACGTCTGTGTGCAAAAACGTCTGTGTGTAAAAGCTTTTGTGTGTAAAAACCTCTGTGTGTAAAGGATTCTGTTTGTAAAAACTTCTGTGTGTAAAAGTTCTGTGTGTAAAAGCGTTTGTGCCCTTTCGAAACGATTTCATATACTTTTGGTGCCGCCATGGGTGACCACATTATATGGACACAGGGGGGTTTGTGTACGCCATGAATTGTTTCACTCGCCGGCGCCCTAAATGGGTTGTCGTCCGACGTCGGGCACAAAGTCAAAGTTCATGTAGATACTATATATTTACATCCATATACATAAACATATACATGTACATTTACATATGCATATACATAAACATATACATGTACATTTACATATACATATACATATACATACACATATACATATACATACGCATATACATATACATATACATATACATATACATGTACATGTACATATACATTTACATATACATATACACATACACATACACTTGCATATACATATACATATACATATACATATGCATATGCAAATGCATATACATATACATATACATATGCATATACATATACATATACATATACATATACATGAACATATACATACACATATACATATGCATATACATATACATCTACTTCTACATCTACATATACATATACTCATACATATACATATACATATAAAAAATGTATCTCCACGTTGGCATTTCCACTACAAAATCGCACGGTTTGTGTCAACAAAAAGAGTTTTATACTTATATATGGTTGTTTATGTTTTGAAACCCGCCATTTCTTTCATTTCATCCGTAGTACCGTTCAAACTTGCTGACAACCGTTGCAGGCATCTGCCATACCTATTGACACTCAACAATGGCAGGTTAAAAAACGTTTTCGATCCGTTCGGGCCCCCCAATCGCGCTTAATCATCCAAAAGCGAGACTTTCGGCAGCCTGCCGAGCTTTGCTAGCCACTTGGCCGAAGGCACACCAGACACCCCCACAGAACTTCGCAGGCCAGACCGGAGGCCCCGACAACCGGACCAGCCCCACGACCAAGCGGGTGCAACTGCAACCTTCCACCCGGACTATCCAGCACACCTGCCACCTGAGGTCTTGATAAGCAATCTCCGCAAAGCCCGCAAAAGGGCCGCCCCCTGGACCATCAGGCCTCTCGTCCGAAGCCTTCCGCTTGGTGCTGGACGACGAGGCAGCCACACAACAATTTGTTCAGGTTGCATAACGATTTGCTCGGGGGGACATCCCACCCACAGTCGCCCCATTGCTCAGTTTGGGCCGCCTCGTTGCGCTGCAGAAGTCGAATGGAGGCATTCGAGGGTTAGTCGTTGGCGATTTTTTCCGGTGACTCACCGAGCACAGCACACCGAACTGCTCACCAATTTAGACCCAGCAAGCCAGGCTATGATGGCTTCCAATCTGGCTCCTTTGCCAGCAGGGTTATACCATATGGCCCAAACACAGCCTACCCATCACAGTTGTTTTGTCTTCTCCGTCTTCGTCTTCTTCGACTTCCTTTGCCACTTGCCGAACGCAGCTTTCGGTGCCGTCGCGTCCTCGACCCCTCTTGGCGACCACCGCGCAGCCTGCCCCAGGCCAGGTGTGCCACGAAGCTGTGGGTGTGCGTTGGAAAGAGCAGCTGCCCGTATCTGCCGTGAAGCAGGTACGCGAGTCACCACCAACACCCTGGTCATTGACTTCCACATTCCCAACGTCAACCGCGTCGACAACAGGCGCATCGAGGTCATAGCCAGCGGCCTTCCAATCCCGCCTAGCCACACCCCCTTGACTTTTCTTGGCCAGTTAAAAACAGTCAAAGCACATCTGGAGACTGGCCAGTACAAGAACAGTCCATCCAAGACCACTACAAAATGCATATCTCAACCCATATGCTGGTTAGAATCACGGCGTCTTCCAAAGGCAGTTCTCTTCCTTTGAAAGCAACTGACTTCAAAGTATTGGGAAATGTGCCATGCTTCATAGCTGTCGTCGGCTGGCTTTAAAATGAATTGTGAGTTGGAATTCTGCCCTCGCAGGAAACAGAAAAGTTTTCAATCGCCAGCTCAGCCAACCAGCAATCCTCTGCTGTCATTCTGAATCCTTGGTCGCTGCGATGACGACAGTTGCAATGCCCATGAAGCATGAATGTGTTGGCGGGTTGAAATTCAGGAAAATCTCATCTGCCAAAATCTTGAGCATATCCAAAGCCAAGAACCATCCAAGGGCCTTGTGGCATCGGAAAACAACATGAGGGCTCTTGTACATCAGCAGACCTGTGCACATTGCCAGATTGATCAGATTTAAAGAAAGGCGACAAAATGTAGTTCAAAGGTCGCCCCACTATAACATTGTATGTACATCCAATTTATAGGGCGGGGTCATCCCTTACACCAATGCTAACAGAAAAAAACCACACACACACACAGAAGTTGTGCAAAAGTGCACCATGAATGGCCCAAGAGATCACCATGTTTGTTTGCTAGCTGGCCGTCCTAGGAATCTGGAAACCATCCTCGGCAGGAAGTTTTGACCCTAAATGTGTCAACCCCACAAACAAGGAGAAAAAAAAGTACCAAATAAATCCAAAAAAAGTAAAAAAAATGTGCCACGGAAAAAGGCACCACAGGAAACCCAGTTTGGTGTTGTTTCACCGTGACCGCGGCCACGATGATCACCAGGTTGGTAGGTAGTTAGCCCATCCGATTTGTTTTTTTGATTTCATTCCCCCAGGCTTCAAGATATATGTTCATGGTGCTCCGTCAGTGGATGACAAAAACAGTAAGATTTTTCGGGGATAGAATTATTTATGTGTTTGGTGCCAAGAAGGCATGTGAGGAAAGGCTTGGACAAAAAACGCACCACAAGATGGCAAAGAGAAATGCTGCGGGAGACACTGTTTCTGCGGCAAAACTGGTTCAGCTACAAAATGGCTGCCTAAAACGGAGGTATGGAAACCAAGTGTGCACTGCTGAGGACTACAACAAATTAGTTCAAACAAGATTGAAATAATGAACTTGATAGAAGGGAGCCGGATTTCAGCGGGCGCATTTTTATAGTAGTGGTCAAATAGCTGTGCGATGAATTGTGTAGTGACATCATGTTAGTTAGGACATTTATGTTATAGTTATAGTTGTGGCACTTGCGCCGGTTCAGGGGTCGTCTGTGCACGTCAAAAGTGGGTCGTTTGTGCACGTCAGACGGTTGGTTGTCTGTGCACGTTTTTGTTGTGTGTTTTTGTCATTGTATCTCTGTAACATGATTCTTCTTCTAGTTTTTTTTAAACATCATCACACAACTCATCAAGTTATGTTTTTTTCCTCACATCTCTGTGTGGGGCTTTTGTTTTTAGGTTTGTATTCCTTGCCTTCTCCTCCTTGTCCTCCTGAGTTGCTTTTTTCTCTCTCAACTTCACCCAAGTTGTCTCACACAATGTACACATTTCATCTCACACAACTCCTCTCATCTCACAAGTCACACAACTCATCTCACTCAACTCATCTCACACAACTCAACTTTCTCAAGAGCTGCTTTCGTGTGGCATTTGGTGGAGCTGCTTCGTGTTCTCTCACTGAACTTCACCCAAGTTCTTTCACACAACTCATCTCGCAACACACAACTCATCTCACACTACTCCACTCATCTCACAACTCACACAACTCATCTCACGTATTTCCGCTCATCTCACAACTAACACAACTCATTTCACACAACTCCTCTCATCTCATAAGTCACACAACTTATCTGACACAACTCATCTCTCACAACTCATCTCACACAACTCAACTCACTCAAGAGCTGCTTTCGTGTGGCATTTGGTGGAGCTGCTTTCGTGTTCTCTCAGCTCTACGGGAAGAAAGATGATGAGGTTGCTGTGCGTGTGCAGGCATAGGAACATGAACTTTATTAACTCACCCCACCCCACCGGTAACTGATCATGAAAGAGCTGTGCCTGTCTCTTCTCAACAGCAAGAAAGATGATGAGGTTGCTGTGCCTCTGTGTGTATAGGAACATGAACGTTATCATCCCACCCCACCCCACCCCACCCCACTGGAACATGAAAGAGAGAGGATTATCTTGCTCTTAGGATCGTTTTTTGCATTTCGTGGAAGCGCAATTTCGTGGTTCCCAGCATCAATGTGCGCGGATGACCGCTCTTTGTGCGCGGAAGCCTTTTGCTAAATACTTGGAACTTTTTGCCAAATTCTAGAAACCATGTGCTCGATTACTGGAAACCATTTGCTAAAGATGTTCAGTTTCATCAAATTGGCATGGTGATCCAACACGGCTTTTGTCACCCGTAGTTTGGACTTTGCATTCCGGTGGAGCCTGAAACCACCTAAAAAACAGTGGCGCCATTGGCACATCTGGAAGCTGGCCAGTATAAAAACAGCTCCTTTTTTCACCGGGGCCAAAACCACACAAAAAAAAAAGGCCTCGAAACAAGAAACCCGAAAAACAAAAAAAAAAAACGTGGGAGCGGGGAACCCACAACAAAAATCGAAACCCGCAATAGGTTAGGTGGACTTTTGCCTGCCGCCGGGCCTTGGACTTGGCCTTCGCTTTCTTGGGCTTGCCTTTGTCTTCCTTTGCCACAACATGGCAGCTGCAGAGCCAAACCCCATCGACCTCACCAGCCCAGCAGAGGCAACAGACGGCATCGAACAAAGCACGCCTCGGTTGACAAACTGCACCATTTGCTTGGGCCGTGTCCTGGAAGACCCCGGAGATGAACCAACCTTCACGTGGCCCGGGTGTCACCACATGTTGCACCTCATCTGCGCTGCCAATCTCCGAGCACACAACCATCACCCGACTTGCCCTTCATGCCGTCGGCCCTGGAGCCCCGACGCCGAAGTCCTGTTCCAAGACCTTTGTGCCACACATGGCGTGTTGATCCCAGACCCAGCCAGTCGCACGCACACCGACCCAGCCAGTCGCACGCACACCTCCAGCGGAACCAATGGGGTACCAGCACCACCACAGGGCATTCTCCCACTGTGTTGCAATCGGCTCCTTTTGACCGACCCCGCCCATGCGGACGAGGAACAAGCATGGCGGGAAACTTCTGAACGGCACATGCAATGGGCGCCACACTTTCGGAACGAGACAGCCCAATGAATACCGGAATGGACTTGTCACCGGTGCAACACCACGGTGACCCAACAGCACCCGCTTTTGCAACATGTGCCTGCACCGCCGTCCTGCCCCCACCATGGCACCAGAACTCTCGCACTTGACCTCCACCGCGGGGAGCGCGGATGGGTTTGCACCAGCAGCACGAACATCCACCCGTGCCCACCAACCAGCATACTTGCAACCGAACCGGGCAACAACACCGCAGAGCCGCCGCGAGAGACGTCAGCAACAGCACGATGGCACAACCAAGGGCCGCCCCAGCACAACCACCCGGGCCCCACCAACAGTTGGCTTTATGTCCCCTTGCTCCACGCAGGGGCGGGCAGACTGACCCAAGACGCTGAAGAGGCATGGCTACATGACCCGCGCAGCACCCGGGAATGGCATGCCGTCGTCCAACAACTGCGCCAAGCCCAGCCCGTGCCCTGGCAACAGTTGCACCACACACTGGTTGTTTTACAAGACGTCGCCGCAGCAACAGGTGGGCGCCTCAGCCCCGCCGAGGCACGTGTCCCTGCCACATTGGCGCAAGCAGCCGCACGTTTGCCACCAGCAACCTTGATCCACTTGCCGTGGGCCCTCAACCAGATGACAGAGGCGTCGGGATACATCCCCGCGACAGCGCAAGAAGCCTTGTTGCAGATCTACCTGGGTGAACGCCTGGCGGCACGAACGGCACTACTCGCAGACCAGTGGCGGCAAACCCAGTCGGCTTCAACGACCGCAGCTGCCAACACGAACGCCGCCCCAGCCTCTCGCCACGTGCCAGAGCCAGCACGCCCAGTGCCATCAGCAGCAGAGATACCCACACCAGCACCCGACCAGCCAGGCCAACACCCCCGCCGCGAACCCAACCCGCCAGGCAGCCCCAGTTCCAGCACCTCAGGCTCAAGCTCGAGCGCCAGCAGCGGCACCTCAGCCCATGAAGCACCCAACACACCATCGCCAGCGCAAGAGTCACCCCAGAGCCACCCAGACATGTCATCGGACATTCGGCGGTTCAGCCGGGCTTTGGTTTCCCTCGACGCCCTGGAGCTCCAACCCATCCTCCGCCAAAAAACGTTCTTCTTCCAACAACCGCCCCAGTTCTTACGGGGTCGAGTTCGGCAAGCTCTCTCCTTCGCTTGCGCCTGCATCATCCAAGCCAACACAGCAACAGAAAGCACGCGGGCATGGAAACTCTTCTTGCTTCTGCCACGTCTGCTCCTCCAACGCAAGCCCGGCCAGCGCCTCTTACCCAAGCCAGACTGGCGCCGCCGCATCGAGCAATTCCAGGCGGGAGAATGGCTTACCTTGCTCCAAGAAAGTACGCCAGCGCCAGAAGACGGCAACCCAGCACCCGCCCCAACAGGACCAGACCTGCAACGCAGGGCGCAGCGAGCACGCCACCTGGTGCAAATGGGGGAATTGTCCGCAGCCAGGCAAGCATTAACACACGGCACCTTGGAAGAACTGCGCGACCCAGCCCGCAGGCCACCAGAGCCATACCAACCCCTCAGCCCCGAAGTCAGCAACTTCCAGCCAGACCAGCCAATCCAATTGCCAGCCCACACAATCGTCCACAACCTCCGGAAATCCAAACGAGGAGCAGCGCCCGGCCCATCGGGCCTCACGAGCGACACTCTCCGGCTCGTCCTGGACGACGAAGAAGCGACGCAACGGCTCACAGCAGTTGCCGAGTCATTAGCAAGGGCGGACGTGCCGCCTAGCATCATCCCCTGCCTCGGTCTTGGACGCATGGTGGCATTGCAAAAACCAAATGGCCGGGTCCGCGGGATCATCATTGGAGACGTGCTTCGTCGTTTAGTTTCCCGCAGCTTGGCACAGACTTATGCAGAGGCAATCCACACGGCCTGCTCACCACATCAATTTGCCTTATCCACCCGGGCAGGAACAGAAGCAATCATCCACACCATCACAGCAGCCACACAAGCAAACCCAGCCCACACAGTCGTGTCAGTCGACGGCATCGGTGCCTACGACACAATCTCCAGGGAGTCAATGTTGCAAGGTTTAATGGCAGTCCCCGCAGCCAATCGCAGCCTGCCTTTCGTGCGGATGTTCTATGGCCAGCCTTCGGAGTACGTGTGGCACGACGACCAAGGCCACGACCACATCATCACCCAAGCAGAAGGGGGGGAACAAGGGGACCCCTTTATGCCGGCATTGTTTTCCCTCGGCCAAAAAGGCGCCCTGCAAGCCATCCAACGCCAACTCCACCCCACAGAATTGCTATTGGCTTTCTTGGATGACATTTATGCTGTCGTCATGCCCGGCCGTGCCCGCACAGTCTACGATATCACGGCCCATGAGTTGTCCACCCGCACCGGCATCCAGCTGAATGGTGGGAAGACCCGCGTTTGGAACGCAGCCGGGACCACACCCCCGAATCTTGGACCATTGGGACCCAATGTATGGGTTGGGGACCGCAGCCTCCCAAGCAACCAGCAAGGCCTTACCATCCTAGGCACCCCAATTGGTTCCCCCCAGTACGTGGCCCAACAGCTCGAGCTCACCACCGCAAGCCACCACAGTCTCCTCGAACGCATCCCAGCGTTGGAGGATTTGCAGTCTTCCTGGCTCCTGCTTCTTTTCTGTGCCAGCCCACGCTGCAACCACATCCTCCGCACCATTTGCCCCCAAGAAACGCAAGGGTTCGCCTTGCGCCATGACACCAGCGTAGCCGCATGTTTGCAGACCCTCCTGGGGCTTACGGATTTTCCAGCCACAGCCTTGGCCACTGCCCATTTGCCTCTCGCCCAAGGCGGGCTAGGCTTGCTCGCGGCCACAATCACAGCACAACCTGCTTACTGGGCTTCATGGGCCGACACACTCCCAGTCCTGCACCAGCAACTGCCAAACTTCACCGCCAGCATCCTCCACTTGTTTCAGCACCAGCCCCATGCCTTGCCAACACTCCAGGCCGCCTCCCTGGCAGCTCAAACCTTGTGCAATGCCGGCTGGCAGCCACCAGCTTGGAACGACCTCACGCAAGCCATCCAGCACCCACCACCCGACCCGTTGGAAGAACCAATGGCGAGCCGTGGGTGGCAACACCGAGCATCGGCACCCATCCACACCAGTTGCCACACCGAACTCCTGGCATCATCCACTCCGGCCGCCCAAGCAATGCTCCGCTCCCAGGCTGGAGCTTTCGCCAGCCGGGCATTCACAACCATCCCTTCCAGCCCAGACTTCACATACCCGTCCGATTTGTTCCGGGTCCTGCTGTTGAGGCGCCTCCGCCTCCCCCTTCCCTTGACAGCTCGTCACTGCCGGTGCCGTCGCCCTCTTGACTCCTTTGGCGACCACCGCGCGGCATGTGCTACATCGGGGGCATTGCGGAGTAGAGCAGGCCCTCTAGAACGGGCAGCAGCACGGGTATGCAGAGAAGCTGGCGCCAGAGTGCGGACACACGTCCTCGTCACAGACCTCAATGTCACAACAACCAGCAGGCTTGACAACCGGCGGATCGAGGTCATCGCGCATGGACTCCCCCTGTACAATGGGGCACAGTTGGCAGTGGACACGACCCTGGTCTCTCCCTTGACCAGCACTGGGGAACCCCGCCGACAGGGTCGCCACCCCGGCTCCCCCGCCCTACGGGCAGCAAGACAAGCTAAAGAACGCACATACCCAGAACTTGTGCGGGGAGACCGTTGTCGCCTGGTCGTTTTGGCCCATGGAAGTCGGAGGGCGATGGAGCGAAGAAGCTGCGGACTTCCTTCGGCGCCTTGCGCAAGCCAGAAGCAGAGCAGTCCCCCAGGCTCTGCGACCAGCTGCCATCCAGGCATCCATCGCGA
Organism: Cladocopium goreaui; assembly: GCA_947184155.2. NCBI lineage: Eukaryota > Dinophyceae > Suessiales > Symbiodiniaceae > Cladocopium > Cladocopium goreaui. The sequence goes on along the minus strand of CAMXCT020001888.1, from coordinate 35,696 downwards.
GATGGTCCGCATTACTGACCCAGGCAGCCCAAGCTCCTTTTGCAGCCAGTCTCACGATGCAAGACCCGGCAACCCACACCGGCCCAGATGGCGAAGCCATCCCCTTGAGCACCCTCCTCCAGCACTGCACTCCCCCCCCCCCGCCCCAGGCATCCCGCCTCCCTCTACGACCTTGAGGGGGAACCCCTGGCATTGGATTTATGCCAAACTCCAAGTGGCCCGGCACTTGGTCAGGGAAAGCTGTGCGTGCGACTCCGGACCCTCCCCTTCAGACCTTCATGCGGTAAAAAGGAGCGTGCGGGCGAAAAAAAAAAAAAATGACGCGGTTTCTCTGTGCGCGGATGACTCGTTTGCAATGTGCGCAGATGACTCGCTTTCAATGTGCGCAGATGACGCGTTGACCCTTGGGCCTGGTATTTCAGAGGCCATGCCTTCCCTTGCACAAGCCCTCCGGGATAAATTTTATCCCTGATATATATATATATATACACCTACATGTACATAGGCAAAGACATATACATGTACATTTGCATATCCATATGCACAGGCAGAGACACAGACACAGACATTGACATATACACATATATGTACATATGCACATCAAAACGTATACACATATACACATATACGTATACACATATACACATATACACATATACACATATACACATATACACATATACACATATACACATATACACATATACACATATACATATATACACATATACATATATACATATATACATATATACATATATACATATATACATATATACATATATACATATATACATATATACATATATACATATATACATATATACATATATACATATATACAAATATACAAATATACAAATATACAAATATACATATATACATATATACATATATACATATATACATATATACATATATACATATATACATATAGTACATATATACATATATACATATATACATATATACATATATACATATATACATATATACATATATACATATATACATATGTACATATGTACATATGTACAAATATACATATATACATATATACATATATACATATATACATATATACATATATACATACACACGTGTTTCAGTTTTACATATTTACACAAACACACAGAAACATGTACACATATGTGCATTTTTACATCTATACATATTTACATATTTACATTTAGACACATACACATATACACATACATGCATGTATGCATCTATACATATATACATATATACATAAACACACCTATATACATATACATACATATATACATATGTACATATATAAAAATCTTGATATATACATAAATACATATATACGTTTATACATGGATACAATTTCAAATATACGAAAGTGTAAATACATAAATATATATACATGTATACGAATATTTATATTCCGACTTATTTACGCTGACACATCAACACATATATACATATTCACATATATACATCTTTACATTTGTACATATATACACATATACATATATACACATATACAATATACATGTGTACATTTCTACATTTTTACGTATATACAGATATACATATACACAGATACACAGATATGCATATATATTTATTTACATATATACATATATACATATATACATATTTGCCTACATACCTATATCCATATATAAAAATACCTAGATACAAATATATCTTCTCACAAATTTACAAATGTACATTATTACATATGTACATATTTACATACATATATGTATACATATGTATATACATTTACATATTCACATATATACAGGTACATAAACATATGGAAATACATCGACATTTACAAATACAAATGCAAATGCACATACATATACAGATACATGTGCATATACATGTAATCTTTTTTCCCATGCGCATACACATGCACATACACACACACACATATATATATATATATTTGCACAGGCACATACACATACAGATACACATGCAGAAACATACACATACACATACACATATACATAAACATATGGATACACATACACACGCACACACGCACATACATACACATACAGCTTGACATACACATACATATTTATACATACACATATATATATATAGATATATAGAGAATTTTACATACATATGCATATACATATGCATTTACATATAAATATACATATACATGTACATTCACATTTCCATATATGTATACATATCATGCATACATACATACATACGTACGTACGTACATACATAGATACATACACACACACATACATACATACATACATACACACACATACATACATGCATGCATGCATGCATACATACACACACATACATACATACATGCATGCATACATACATACATACCTACAGACATACATACATGCATACATACACACATACATACATACACACATACATACATAGACACATACATACATACATACATACATACACATACATACTACACATACATACATACATGCATACATACATGCTTGCATACATACATACATACATACATGCATACATACATTGGAACAAACAAACAAGCACACATACATACATACATACATACATACATACACACATACACACATACACACATGCACACACACATACACATACATACATGCATACATGCACATAGACATACACATACACAAACAGATACACATGCACATACACGTACACGTGACATACACACACATACTCACATACACACATGCACAGAGACACGCACACACATACATACATACATACATACATACATGCATAATCAATCACACGTACATGTATATATATTCAAAAACCTGCAAAATCAATAGTTCTATGTTTGTCCCAGATCCTGTTGTGGTTAGTGAGAAAAATTGTCCTGTGGCATCAAACACTGTATGTGTTTACTTGCTTAAAAACGTTGAAATGCCACCCTGACCCCACCCCACCGCACCCTATCCAATTTTAGTGTCGCATGAAGAAGACGTGCGAGGCGTAGCACTACGCACGGGTTCTTGTGCAAACTTGAAGACAACGGCGATGTAGCATCGAGTACGTGTGGAACTGCACGAGAAGACGCCCGCAACGCAGCATCACATACGCATGAAAGTGCAAGGGAAGACGTGCAACGTAGCATCGACAAATACATGTGCAACTGCAAGTGTGGATGTCTGCAGCGTAGCATCAGGTACGTGTGCACATGCAAATGAAGACATCAGCCACCCGCCAAAAAAACGCAGAATGCTAGGCTGGTTTTCGGGTTGTAGGTATAAACTTTAAACATTATCCAAATGTGAGGTTTTTAGTTTGTAAAATTCGATTTTTAGACATGCTACGTTCTCGAACAGGCATACCAAGGATCCAGACATAAACATGGCTTTACAGGATGTAGAACATTGTTATCAAATGTGTGCCCCGACTGGGCAGATTTGGTTTTGGTTTTGTTCCCCTTTTTTTTTGACCGTTCTCAGCGTGGCAGATCATGTTGTGAAATCGATTCCCATGGCCCACGGGCATTTCTGGGCGTGCATGATGAGATAACAAGAAGTCAAGGCTCAAACGGCCAGTGCAGTAACAGAGTAACACATGAAAACGGATGCTACCCGATATCCGACACAACTTACTTCAACCGAATCAAACTAGTTGCTTTGAGAATGTGTGCCAGCTTGTGTTCCACAAAAAAAAAAGATCAGGTTTGTTTTCGAATTCCCATTTTGTGTGGCATGGCGACGAATGCATCGTCATCGCAAGTGAAGACCTTGCAGGATTCCTTCCGACAAGGAACTGTTTGCAAAAATGTAATGTGCATCTGCGTGTGTTCTGCTTTTAATTCAAATCGACTTTGCGCAGAGAATAACCACAACTTACTAAGGCGAACAGTTCCAACGGCAAGCAGTCGGCAACTTAATGACATGATCCCGGGAATGACTTGTCGGGACGTTGTTTTTTAATTCTTATTGGGTAGTCAGTGGCATCAAAATTGCGAAAACATGTTGAACTAAATGTCAATGCTCAATTGGGTGCCCAATCCTTCAACAAAATTCACATTTGTGAAGGGCCTGATATTGTTGACGGACTTTGGTGCTGTTTTTTCTTGTCCGGTTTGGGTTGATTTCATATCCGAATCTCATGCTGTCTTGATTTGCTTTCGTGAAGCAGCGTGCAGACCAGGAGCGCACACAGCACCAAAGACAATTCTGCCACATCATCATGTGGTGCTGGCAGCGCCAATGCTACAAAAAGGCAGATTGCAAACCAAACCAGATGGCAATGTACAGATAAATAGAGGGCAAGAAACAAACCCCGCGCAATCCTTTATGATTATTTCTGGAATGTGATGTTTTGGGCGATCTGATTTGAATGCAATTTCACCATCAGCATGAACTGTGGGATGTTTTGGTGCTTGAACAAACATTATGACCTCGTGCTTGTGAGCGTCAAATTCAGTCAAAAACATTTACTTCTGTTGTTCTGCGTTTGCCTGAGCAGGTCACGCTTTGGCGATCCCGAAGATCCATTGGATGCATTCATGGCACCTTGGTCGAAACGACATTGGTGGCGCATTCGACTGTTGGAAACAAAGTTCTCGAATTTGAGTTGTTTGCCAAGTCCTTATCATGAATCAACGAGAACGCATGGCAATGGACTTTGAATCTGCACAGTCAATTTTGGCGCTTGCAGGCAGGTTTGGAAGATCAGGCATGTGTGGTGGATTGATTTGGAAGTTGATTTTGCTGCTCTAGAATAAACCGAAGGCCAATGCTGCTACTTCATAGATGGTTTGACAACTCTTTGGTTGGCCAAGCATGGACTAGCGCCCTTTTTTTCGCACGATAGATGGATCAGCTGAGGCGGTAGGCATGAATCAGAATTGGTTCCAACTACATGTTGTTTTTCCGCCAACTTCCTATCCAGGTGAAGGACGACATGTCTTCAATTGGCAAAAAGAAACCGGAGGCCTTCCGCCGCTTCATTCGTGGGACAGTTTGCTTTTCCGGCGGGTGGAAGTGGTCATGCAGCAAAGTGCCGAACCTGAGGTCCTGCCGAAGGCCTGTGCGCCATCATTTCTCCTACTCGAATTATCCAAATGTACATGCGTTTCACTTGCCACTTATTTAACCAGGTGATTTGTTTGTTGAAGTTCGTGCTGGTGGCCCTCCTGAATGCAGGAGAAAACCGAGCCTGCCGTGGACAAACACAAAGCTGGTGCAATGAAAGGACAGGGTTCTGCGATGTAATGACCGCGTTTTTTGGGCCTGTTGCACACAAACTTAGCTGATGCTTCCATTCATTGTTTACCTTTGAGGAAACCGTTTGAATAGCCTATTTCATGCATTGACATCAGCTGGATCTTCAGGAATGCAACGCCCAAGCGCCAATTTCTTTCCATGTTTGGTCCCGACCCTCCTTTTGGGAGGAGCAATCCAACACCAATTGAAGCAAAGGTACAAAGCCAAACTGCAACTGGGCAAAGAAGGGCTCAGGTTTTGGGCGCAGACTGGGTCACTCAGTTGGACGATCCAGTAGTTTTGTGCATATTTTTGGGAGGCTTGCTGGAAAGGCGGGTGTGGACATGTCATAGTTCTTGTTTGGGCCCATGGTCAAAACGGAAATCAAGGCCCATGACCTCTGCAGTTGGGTCTGCCATGCGTAACTCTAATGAGAAACTTTCTTGCCTGCTCAAGGGATTGGCGTGTCGCTGAACGAAACAAAAGGAACTGTTTCCCTTCAAAAGCGGGTTTCATTTGATTGAAATTGGGCTTATGTCATTCAGTTTTTCCCCAACGGTCCAGAAGACCCATTGGTCTTGTGAGGAAAACGTTTGATGTAGATGCAACAATGGTTGCACCAATGTCATTGTTGGTGTGCGCAGTACTTTGATATTCTTTCATCATGAAAAAAATCTTGGGTGCAACGTTGATTTCCTCACTGCAACTGAGGAACCAAATGCGCGGCCCGCGCAGTGACTAGGGTGCTGTGCAATGTAGAGAGTCATTTTCGAGTGAAAAATGTACTGGCACCTCATCACATGTGTGCTTTTTGTGCTTTTGGCCTTTCATCTATTGAAGGGTCGGGTAGAATTGCAGGATTGCTCTTTGCAGGTAGATTTCATAATTCATTCCTTGTCCATGTGTTAGCCCATTTCCGAATTTAGCGGATGTTGTTGGCTGCAGCTTCTTTTCATTTCATCCAAAAACATGGCGTTTGCCCAGATTTCAGGTTCGCATCTGTTGGGACTATGGGGATTTCGATTTTGCGACTGGATGCGACTGGTGTTTCGGCTCAGCCATGGAAGGTCTCGTTCCTTAGGCTAGGCCTACTAGGCATTGGCAATCCAAGAGGCGGCCCCTTGGAGGGTTGGTGCGGTACTCAGCTGCGGGAGTCGTTTGGCTAACTTGTAAGAAATCTTCTTTGTGATGCATGACCTCCTGGTACTCATTTGGATCCTTGAGTTTAGCCGTGATGGATCTTGTTTTGAAATGTGACTTTGACGCGTGGATCAGGTCTCCCAAGTATAGTGTTCATGGACATGGACACCACCGCCAGCTCAGACCTCAATTGTGAATGAGCCAGACATCACCGTGCTTTTGTATCTCCACCCAGCATTGCGACAAGGTCGGAGGGCCTCCATCGCCGCCACCGAGGGGAGGCACCTCCGGGGACTATGTAAGTCTTTATTCTGACTCTTGACTGAGGATTCGATATATAAGGTTTAATAAGGTTCATGCAATTCATGCATGTTTATTCCGTCTGCTGGCCTGCAGACAGCCTGCGGAACAACTTGATTAGCTCCTGCTTGCAACACATGCACGCAGGATGTTAGATATCAATTGGGTGATCAAGATTTGATCGGGCACGCCAGCTGAACACCACAAAAGGATGACAACATTTTGACGGGATCATAAGGGATCGAATAGAAGGGGCTGGAGATTTTGATCAGGCGGACAGATGCTCGGGAATCCTTGGTGAGTACCATTGGCGACTACATGGCGAAGCTGGAGGATGGAGTGGAGTTTGTGCCTGCGCTAGGCGACAAGTACGTATTAATGTATATGATCAAAGGAAGTTTAGGGGGAGAAACTTCCGTGTTACGGACTTTTAGAATGTCAGGGAAAGAGTTAGTCAAAGAAAGAGTTAGTCCGGGAAAGAGTTAGTCAAAGAAAGAGTTAGCAAAGAAAGAGTTAGTCAAAGAAAGAGTTAGCAAAGAAACAGTTAGTCAAAGAAAGAGTTAGTCAAAGAAAGAGTTAGCAAAGAAAGAGTTCGTCAGGGAAAGAGTTAGTCAAAGAAAGAGTTAGTCAGGGAAAGAGTTAGCAAAGAAACAGTTAGTCAGGGAAAGAGTTAGTCAAAGAAAGAGTTAGTGAGGGAAAGAGTTAGTCAGAGAAAGAGTTAGCAAAGAAAGAGTTCGTCAGGGAAAGAGTTAGTCAAAGAAAGAGTTAGTCAAAGAAACAGGTAGTCAGGGAAAGAGTTAGTCAAAGAACAGTTTAGAAAAAAAGTTATCAAGACAGTTGTCATGGAAAAGAGTTATTCAAAGAAAAGTTGGGTCAGGAAAAGATTAGTCCAAAGAAGAGAAATGGCATACTGAGGAAACGAGTGGAAGGGCAGATGGTGCCCGTGCTGAGTTTTTTAGCTCAGAAGAGTTCGTCAGGGAAAGAGTTAGTCAAAGAAAGAGTTAGTCAAAGAAAGAGTTAGTCAGGGAAAGAGTTAGTCAAAGAAAGAGTTAGTGAGGGAAAGAGTTAGTCAAAGAAAGAGTTAGGAAAGAAACAGTTAGTCAGGGAAAGAGTTAGTCAAAGAAAGAGTTAGTGAGGGAAAGAGTTAGTCAAAGAAAGAGTTAGCAAAGAAACAGTTAGTCAGGGAAAGAGTTAGTCAAAGAAAGAGTTAGTGAGGGAAAGAGTTAGTCACAGAAAGAGTTAGCAAAGAAATTGTTCCCTCACTGTAAATGGGATTGCAAGTGGTGCTGGTGGAGGAGTGGCCGATGGAGTTTTGGAGGAAGTCTCGCACGAAATGCGTTTTTGAGAGATAGCAGATGCACGAAACCCTATGTTTTTCCATACAAAGTCCGTCCCCGAACGTCGATGATCTACCTCTGCGGTGCGACGGGTGCGAGACGGTCTCGTGTGTGGTCGGATCATGGTCGGATATGCTCGGATCATTCTCGGATCGGTTCCGCATTGTAAATGGGGTGTCAACTGTTTTTCGTGCATGTGTGGTCGACAGAATTCCATTGTGATTTGCAACTGTAGGATCGTTCCCGCATTGTAAATGGGGTTGCAAGTGTTGCTGGTGGACGAGTTGCTGATGGAATTGCATTGTGATTTGCAACCTTAGGATCGTTCCCTCACTGTAAATGGCATTGCAAGTGGTGCTGGTGGAGGAGTTGCCGATGGAGTTTTGGAGGAAGTCTCGCACGAAATGCGTTTTTGAGAGGTAGCAGATGCACGAAACCCTATGTTTTTCCATACAAAGTGCGTCCTCGAACGTCGATGATCTACCTCTGCGGTGCGACGGGTGCGAGACGGTCTCGTGTGTGGTCGGATCATGCTCGGATCATGCTCGGATCATTCTCGGATCGGTTCCGCATTGTAAATGGGGTTTCAACTGTTTTTCGTGCATGTGTGGTCGACAGAATTCCATTGTGATTTGCAACGGTAGGATCGTTCCCGCAATGTAAATGGGGTTGCAAGTGGTGCTGGTGGATGAGTTGCCGATGGAATTCCATTGTGATTTGCAACTCTAGGATCGTTCCATCACTGTAAATGGGATTGCAAGTGGTGCTGGTGGAGGAGTTGCCGATGGAGTTTTGAAGGAAGTCTCGCACGAAATGCGTTTTTGAGAGATAGCAGATGCACGAAACCCTATGTTTTTCCATACAAAGTCCGTCCCCGAACGTCGATGATCTACCTTTGCGGTGCGACGGGTGCGAGATGGTCTCGTGTGTGGTCGGATCATGCTCGGATATGTTCGGATCATCCTCGGATCATTCTCGGATCGGTTCCGCATTGTAAATGGGGTGTCAACTGTTTTTCGTGCATGTGTGGTCGACAGAATTCCATTGTGATTTGCAACTGTAGGATCGTTCCCGCATTGTAAATGGGGTTGCAAGTGTTGCTGGTGGACGAGTTGCTGATGGAATTGCATTGTGATTTGCAACTCTAGGATCGTTCCCTCAATGTAAATGGGATTGCAAGTGTTGCTGGCGGATGAGTTGCCAATGGAATTCCATTGTGCTTTGCAACTCTAGGATCGTTCCCGCAATGTAAATGGCTGTGTCAAGGTTGCTTCGTGCTGTGGCTGCGTTCGTAATACTATTGTCTTTTGCAGCTGGACTTTTTAAATCGTATTGGAGTGGCTGCATGAAGGCTGCGACACTGATTTGTCAGTAGATTTTCTCCATTTTGGCGCTAGTGATTTTCTTTCTAAAAATCCTTTTAAAAAGTGTTTCAAAATCGTTTTTTTTTCGCTCTGGCGTCGAGATCCGGTTTTGGAGCTACAATTTCCGACGCCGTTGTGTGTAGTTCTATTGTGTTTTGCAACTCAGTCTCTGCAGATTGCATTGTAGTGGCTGCGTCAAGGTTGCTTCGTGCTGTGGCTGCGTTCGTAATACTATTGTCTTTTGCAGCTAGACTTCGTAAATCGTATTGGAGTGGCTGCATGAAGGCTGCGACACTGATTTATCAGTAGATTTTCTCCATTTTGGCGCTAGTGATTTTCTTTTTAAAAATCCTTTTAAAAAGTGTTTCAAAATCGTTTTTTTTTCGCTCTGGCGTCGAGATCCGGTTTTGGAGCTACAATTTCCGACGCCGTTGTGCGTAGTTCTATTGTGTTTTGCAACTCAGTCTCTGCAGATCGCATTGTAATGGCTACGTCAAGGTTGCTTCGTGCTGTGGCTGCATTCGTAATACTATTGTCTTTTGCAGCTCGACTTCGTAAATCGTATTGGAGTGGCTGCATGAAGGCTGCGACACTGATTTGTCAGTAGATTTTCTCCATTTTGGCGCTAGCGATTTTCTTTTTTTAAAAAATCCTTTTAAAAAGTGTTTCAAAATCGTCTTTTTTTTCGCTCTGGCGTCGAGATCTGGTTTTGGAGCCACAATTTCCGACGCCGTTGTGTGTAGTTCTATTGTGCTTTGCAACTCAGTCTCTGCAGATCGCATTGTAATGGCTGCGTCAAGGTTGCTTCGTGCTGTGGCTGCATTCGTAATACTATTGTCTTTTGCAGCTCGACTTCGTAAATCGTATTGGAGTGGCTGCGTGAAGGCTGCGACAGTGATTTGTCAGCAGATTTTCTCCATTTTGGCGCTAGTGATTTTCCTTCTAAAAATCCTTTTAAAAAGTGCTTCAAAATCGTCTTGCACAACAACAGTACGTGGTTGGACGACAAAGAGTCGGACGACGAAGTTCGCCGCAGACAATACCGTCATCTCTGGGAAGCTGTGCGGTCCTTTCAACCAGAGTTTGTTGATGCTGAGATGAAGCGCAGACAAGGTCTTGCCGCAGAGGTTTCAACTCTCGTTTGACGGCCGAGGGCTGGGTGTGCGTTGTTATGAACCGCATCCGGGTGTGAATGGCTGTGCTTCAGTAGCTTCGCCTTTCATTTGACCCTGCGAACCGCAGAATGCCTCTGTCACTTGGTTTTGGTTTCTGTGTGCGTTGTTACGAACCGCACAAAAAAAACATGATCGTATTGCATACATGTGAAAAAAACATGGTGTCCTGGGAGCGGGTAAATGCAAGGTCCCACTAAGATCCGCTCAATGCTTTATGCAGCATGGGTTGGATTTTTGTAGTTTGTTGAAAGTATGATTTTCTTGACCATTTCCTTTTCCAGACATCAGACCTCAAGCTGGGTGAGATGGTATGTTTCGTGTTTATTTGACCTCTGTTGAATGAGATGGTTGGTTGGGGATCTACAATTTGGATGAGGAAGTGCGTTTCGTATTTCTTGGACCCTAGTTGGTACGTGTAATTGTTTCTTTACTTCGACTATGGGGAATTTCGATCTGTTATATTCACCCTATGATGTTGTCTGGTAGCGGTTGTGTAGTTTCAGCTCTGCAATGTTGCCGCTGCCGTTTGTGTCGGTCATGCATATGTGATCAAATCTATCAGCAAGACCTAAATCATATTATGTCATGTTTTGAATCATCACATGTTTTTTTTAACGCATGCATCATGGAGTTTGCAAGGGACACCCGACGTGCGACGTTACGGCCCGCGTTGGCTAACATATGTGTAGCAGCATGTTGGATATATAGGTGGAAAAATAATTTTCGTAAGTATTGTTGAGTGATTACATCGATTCGGTCAGAAAACGATCACATATAGCAAGCATGCAACGTAGCTATCATATATAGCAGGTACACGATGTCAACAAACAGCACGCATGGACACGATACAACCTTGCAACTGCGTATACTCGCAACGCGTACGTTCTGGTCCGCGCAAGCGTGGGTACGTGCGACGCTGTGGTCCGCGTAAGCTAGCGCCATGGAATCGTCGCTGTTCGAAGACCTTGTTTGTTTCTTGCAGAAAGAAGAGCTTGTGTTGAAGGCTTTGCGTGCCACGAATTTGAAAGCATGCTTGCGGACAGGGACAGGCACCAAAGGATACGAAGCAAATGCAGAGCGAGCCAAATATTATAGAATTTACAATAAGATTGAGAAGTCAGTAACGGCTGACCAAAAAGCTACTTTAATGGATTGGGAACGAAGGCTTTGCAGTGAGGCGGATGACATTGATTTTGCACGGTTGCTTGCCATATTTGCAAGCCGTGAAGAGGAGCTGAAGCAAATGAGAAAACCGAGCCTCGAAGCATGCTTCAACAGCAACCTGAGCAATGCAGACAAAGACTTAAAGTTTTGCCAAAATTTCTTCAAACGCAAAAAAACAGTATGACAGATGAACAGCAAAAGGTTGTGGATGAATGGGAGGAGATTATTTGTGCCGATGGTGCGGGGTTATGTCCTGCCATCGATACAGATTTCGCACGCTTGCTTACTATACTTGAAAACCGTCAAGATGACTTGCGACAAATGCAAAAAACAAGTCTCGAAGCATGTTTCAACAGCAGCCTGGGCAATAGAGACAAGGACTTAAGGTTTTGCCAAAATTTCTTGAGGCGCAAAAAAGCAAGTATGACAGATGAACAGCAAAAGGTTGTGGATGAATGGGAGGAGAAGATTTGTGCCGATGGTGCGGGGTTGTGTCCTGCCATCGATGCAGATTTCACGCGCTTGCTTACTATACTGGAAAACCGTGAAGATGACTTGCGACAAATGGAAAAAACAAGTCTCGAAGCATGTTTCAACAGCAGCCTGAGCAATACAGACAAGGACTTAAACTTTTGCAAAAATTTCTTCAAGCGCAAAAAAGCAAGTATGACAGATGAACAGCAAAAGGTTGTGGATGAATGGGAGGAGATCATTTGTGCCGATGGGTGTGCAGATTTGGCTGTGCTGCGAACAAAGTATTGGATGACCAGATGCACCATTGTTGAAGAACCTGCATTTCAGAGTCGAGCAGCGAGAAATCGATTGCAACTGGTTCATGTCGAAGAAAGAAAGTCTGATTTTGTGGGCACAAGTAAACCTTTGTTTTCCTTACGGAGTCCAAACAGTCGACCGGGCGTGCCTGCCATTCTTTTCCGAGAGGTGCAAGTCGACGCGGCCGGACAAGTCCTCGGGCAAGACGGTCGGGAACTGCATTTCGCTGAATTTCTGGTGCAGCTCCGCGGCGAGCCCATGCAGGACGGTAAAGATACCGACAAAGGTGTTCGCATTTCCTTCCACTGTGAAGACATCGGCGACTTGCAAAGCACGCACTCGGAACTTTTTTGGGTGCTGAGCATGCAAGACATGCTCAAGGTAGCTCGTTTGCAGAGCGATTCACTACTACGGGTCGTTGCTCAACCACAGACGCAAGGCAGACAAGTCGCTCGTTGGCAAGTTTTCCTTTTCGCAGCCATCTCGAAACATGATATCGATGCATGGCGACAACGGAAAGCATGGCAAAGAAACAGCCCAGGGGACGAAAAGAAGAAGCGGGCAGCCGAGCAGATAGCGCTTGCGACGCCCAATAGCAAATTGACAAAGGTGGGAAAGGAACTCACATCCCCTGGGTATGATGTGTCGCCTATTCGTGGCCGCAAGTGATGCTGGATTCGCTAGCTGCGTGCGTCGTTGTGGACTGCGTAGCTGGTAAAATCAACATCCTCTGGGCATGATGTTTCGCCTCTTCGTGCCCGCAAGCGATGCTGGATTCGCTAGCTGCGTGCGTCGTTGTGGACTGCGTAGCTGATAAAATCAGGACGATGCGCTGATGTGACTGGTAAAACAAAGCCGTTCGGTGTCAACCCATACGGAGACTCCGTAGGGGAAGCTCTTGCCTTGAGAATTTGTTTGTGTGTGTTTCATTCGAGTGTCTATCGCTCATGTCCACGGTGTGCTGGTCGATCGACTCGGTAGGTGACTGTTGGGTAGGTGTCATGGGTAGGTGCCATGGGTGGCTTATTACATGTCCCTCAGAAAAAATATCTTTGCACAGACTTGCGTTTGAGACATGGTGTGTCACGACATGTTGACTGTCTACACGCTGACGGCGCAGGATCAAGATTAACGATGTTTCATAGGACTTCACAACAAACAGATGTGTCCGTAAGACTTCACAAATAAACAGATGTGTCAGCTGTGTTTCTGCGCATACATGTGGATTGACATTACAGCTACGTAACGCGGTCACAACGGACAGCACAGTTACTATGTCGTACATGCAAGACGTACCAACTAACGCTCAGTGCTTATTGTCGAAGTACGTCGTTACGGACTGCTTGTACCTTTGCCATGGCGCTCGCCGCATACGACTGGCTGGTGTGGAAGGATAGGGCTGCAAGCTTTCTGCGGGCTCACCCTCGGGAAGTTGCGCTGCAACTCACTTGGGGTCAGCGACTGGTGGTTCCGGGAGCTCGTGAGGCATACGCAGTCGCAACCTATGAACGAGAGGCCAGTTTAATGTACTTGTTCATTGTGTTTTGCAAGGAACTTCTTTGTGTTTCTATTCCATTTTGGCTCAAGGACTTTCATTTGTGCGTATACATTTTTCGTTTTTGTCTGCTCAGCCAACAGTTTTCTTTGGACATCTGTAGCAGGCATTGACATTGATCAGTTGCGTTTTTCCTGTCGTGCAGATATTTTCAGAGTTTCATGTTTTTTCGTTTTGGAGTCACAGACACCGGGCGGTCCCGGGCGGCATGGACGGAGCGACGGTCTCGGTGTTATCACTAGAACAGTTGATTACTGCACTTCTCCTCATTGTCAACGAGTTGTGCCATCGATTTCGTATCCCTTTATCTTCAGCATCATCTGTACCATTACAAACTACACCTGATTTGGAAAATCTTTCAGGGTCACCCATCCCCGAACGTGGATCGTGTGGTGCAAAGTGTCGCTGGTGTGATTTACCCTGTGGACGTGCAAAGCCTGGTCATACAGGGCATAGTTGCTATACACATCGGCATTGGCGTGATGGATAATTCCATGGATGGTTGGTCACTGGTACAGAGTGTTGAGGGTTCATGGGACACGAGTTCAGTGATTTCACCGCCGTTGCATTCCAGGCCGAAGTCTGCTCCATTGCAGCGTGCACCTCTACATCAAGGTCCTCGCCTGGTGTCTCCATTCCAAGTGTCTGCATTGCATCCGGTGGTCACGAGCACTATGGCGTGTTCGGGACAGTCTTCAGCTCAGCGACATCCAGGTATCCTGAGGGTTTCAGATTTAAACCAGGGGGTAATGTCCCCCCCCCCCATCCGTTTCCTGTTGATTCTATTCGCGTTGTACCTGGGGTTACTCCTTTGCAAATTCCCCCAGAAAATTTACCTGTGATTCGGAGCTGGACGACGTTGCAACAGAGAGTTGCGCTACCTCAGCCTCAAGGATGTTTGGGTTATTCAGAGTCAGTACCAGTTGATTTTGTGCCTAATAGGCCTTCTCCACAGTTACTGCATCCTCCCAGACGTCAATCAGGGGCTATTAGCAGAGTTCGTTTTTCCAGTGCTTCACCGGTGCTCTGTCAGATGTGGTTTGAATTGTTATCACAGCTGGGCCCACTATCCAGAATTTGGCAAGAGACGAGTATGTCACAGCATCAACGCATGCATTTGAACCGAATTTTGGACAATGTGGCACCTGGCACGGCTATGAAGTATATTTCCAGTTGCAAGTCCTTTTTCAAGACCTGCAAAGCGTTACAGGTGGATTTGATATCCCTTACTGAGGTTCAATTGGCAGACATTTTAATCACAATGTCACTGTCTAGATCTACATCTCATGGCAGTAGTTCTTGCAGTTCGGTCATCAAAGCGCTTCGATGGCTATTGAAATCAGCAGAGGTGGGTTGTTTACAGGTGGTGCATTCAGTTCTTATTGGAACCTTTCTAAACCAGAAGGTGCCCAGGGACAGGAAACAAGCCCCTCCTCTGCCTCTGTGGGCATTGGTGCAGTGGGAGCGTCGTGTGCTCATGTCCAACTGCACGGTATTGGAAACTATTTTACTGGGTACATTTTTATTGATGGCCTGGGGATCCCTTCGTTTCTCCGACGCGCAAAGGTTAGACCTCCAAAAGATCATCTATCACGATGGTACCATGAGAGGGGTGATATGGCGCTCAAAGACAGCAGTCAGCGGCATGCCCCTAGCAGTGGCGGCGGAGGGTTTCCTCAGCAAAGGCTCCCACAACTGGTTGTGGAAGTTTTTGACCGTTTTGGATACGGTATTGGCCAAATCAGGCCTCTCTGATGTTGATTTTCTTCTTCCACTGATGGACGAGGATGGACCAATTTATCCATTGCAACCGATGGATTATGCCACAGCGTTATTTTACTTACGGAAATTTTTGGGTTGCCCATGGAGTCAAAGACCAGATCCCTTGCAGCATTTGAAATTAAACTTCACTTTGCACTCCCTCAAAGCGACGTTATTGTCGTGGGGACCGCAGCTGCATGAAAAGGTCACCCCGGAACAGCGTTTGTCTCAGGGACACCATTCGGATCCCAATAGCAGTTTGGACACATACTCACGTGACGTGGTGTGGACGTCCTTGACGTATCAGCGCAAGATGATACAAGAGGTTCAGAGTGGATGGCGTCCAGCCATTGCCCAACATCGGGGTAGTCAGGCTCCTATGGTCGAACCCAAGGTTGTTTTGGAGAAATTTGTCAAATCTCTCCCGCAGTTTAATTTTCAGTGGTTTCAATTCAATGCGTCCTCTGAGACACCAGCTCCAGATTTTTTGGAGTCATCGACCAGCAGTTCTGAGAGTTCATCGGATTCATCGTCGGATGACGAGGTTATGGAGCCTCGACCCAAGACTTCCAAGGTGAACGTGGTACCTTTGGATGTCGATGAAGTCCTGGTGGGACGATATCGATCAGTTGTGCATGCACTAGTGCGCGCCGGCGATGATGAAGATTGGCGTCCTCGGTGGCAAGGACAGCCTCTCAAACCTGCCTGTGGTAGGCAAATGCGTGGTGTGGAAGCCGAGATCTTGGATAGACTCGACTCGACTATGCCGTTCTGCCAGCATGCAGCATGCAGGAAGGTTTGGCACACTTGTCAGCTCCTGCAAGGATCTGGATAGATCCCATTCCAAGCGGTATGAAAAATTTTGCGCTTGGAGTTTTTGGCCCACGGGTCGGTGACCTGTTGGGTGCAGTCGGTCTTTCCCTGGTAGGGTTAACCGAGTAAGTCCATATTGGGCATTTTTTGCGTTATTTTCCCCTCTTTTTACTTAGGGAGGGATTCAGATTCTTGTACAATAGGGGATGGTATCCCCTAACATGTCAACGGTGTTGGCATCACATTTCAACCGGTGGTTGAATGGTTACTCACGGTGTGAGTTGAAATGACAGGTTGTCATGTTATATTCAACCGGTGGTTGACTATGGACTCACGGTGTGAGTACCACAATGACCGGTGGTCATTCAGCGTCTCAACCGGTGGTTGAGGTTATTAGCTCACGGTGTGAGTCTTACTTTGACCGGTGGTCAATTCATCATTTTTCAACCGGTGGTTGAAGCAGCACTCACGGTGTGAGTGACGTGCTATATCGTCATGGTTGCCGTCGGTGATGGCTCGAGTGAACCCGATAGGTCAACAATCAGTTGTGCAACAACATGCACTTATTTTAGGGGTTGCACTATGGAGTATCCACCCCTTTCATGGTTGGTCTAACGTCCAATGGCGCTGTCAAGATTTTATTTTGCAAGTTTTTGCTTTTCCCCTCAACATAAGGGATACTGTTTGTGGTTCGGGGATCATCAGATATTTTCTCCTTTGTCTACGTGGTGGTGCCATGGCGTCTGACAATTTGGAAGATGTTTTGATACAGAGTGGGGTGGACTCGGCCCTCACGAGCTCACTTATGATGGAGGGATGGTCCTGTCAATCGTTTCGCATGGCAGCAGCTGACATTCATGGATTTGAAGATGTTCTCCAGGAATGGTCGTCTTCTACTCCTTTGTCGGCATTCCAAAAGGCGTGCCTCCGTACGGCATTTCAGTCTCTCCAACCTCAACAAGGACCTAGTGCATCGGCTGTGTCAACCCCAACATTGAGCACTACCACGCCAGCCGGGTCTTGGGCAGAAGCCTTTCCTCCCAAATTGGAGAATGCCGTGTTGCAGGCGATGAAACAAAAATTCATGGCCAACTATCCATCGGAGTTGATCCATGCAGACCTTTTTCCATCGACCAGATTAGTGAGCTTGGTTCATGACCAGCTCTCCAAGAAGGTTTGGAAATGGGTGCCATGGAAGTATCGCATCTCTCTCACCAGGTCAGAGGAGATTTCTAGCAATCGAGCTCAGAAGATGCCCAAAATTGATCACCTGGGGTTACACTCCTTATTATTTGATGATCCTCCCTCCATCGACGTGTCCAACAACGCCATGGGGGTGAACTCGATTCGCAATATGCTCGAGGTTCATGATCGGGCCATTGCCTTGTGCCAAGGCGCTCACCTCGCCAATCTCAAGGCCTATACCCACAAATTCATCGGGTTTTTGACCGCCAAGTATGATGGAGATTTACGTAACCCCAGTGTATTGGAGGCTCAACATGCAGACCAAAAAATTTGGACGGTCATTGCCGAGCTCATGGAACGAGGATGGAACATGGATGATTGCTTGCATGAAATGACGAATTTACGTCATGACCTACCAAGTCTCCTTCAACCACGACCTCGCGTGTTCAAGCCACTCCCATCACCATCTTCTCAGACAGCTTCCCCTCGTGGTGATGGACCGAAAGGCAAAGGCCAAGGGAAGTCAAAGGGCAAGCAAAATTCCGGGAAATCCAAGGGCAAGGTCCAATGGCTCACGGAGATTCAACGGGATGGTGGTTTCAAGCTACTCTGCATGCGATATCAGGTGGGCAAGTGTCAGACTCCCAACTGTGGCTTTCAGCATTTGTGTGCGTACCCAGTTGATGGAAAAGCTTGTGGCAAAAACCATGGGGCGATGTCCCATTTTGCCACCCCGCACTGACTCCCCAAAGGGGATAGTGACCCAGGTTTCACCATGCATGATCCATTCAATGAGATTGACTCCGTGGAGACTCTCCCAGTGCATGAAGTGGACCCAGTTCAAGACTTTGCTCCACCTAGTGATAGTTTTACCCGGGGCCGTTTGTCCCAACCCGAGCAGGCGAATGCGGAAACAGATATCACTGCCACCGTCCCCGTCACAGCGGAATCCTTGGTTTCCTCTACGTCATTTCCACCAACCATTTCAACTTCAATTTTAAAAACAGTTCCCTCAGGCAAATTTTTCTCGATGTTTGTTCAGGTGTTACACGTCCGTTATCGACAGCTGTATTGGAGCATGGCCACTCAGTTCTTTCTTTTGATGTTTTATTGGATTCGTCTATGGATATTTTATCAGATGCGGCCTATGAGGATTTGTTGCGTGTCGCATCAAGTGGTCAGGTTGGTTATGGAGCGGCCAGCCCTTCCTGCTGTGAATATAGCAGACTCAAACTTCGAGATGATGATGGTCCCAAGGCTCTACGATCACCAGAGCACTTGTCCGGTCTGCCCAATCTCACACCCTGGGAACTGCAACGTGTACAAGAGAGCTTTATGATGCTCTCTCGCTGTGTCGAGGTCCCCTGGTTTTTCAAGCAGGCGGGCACGTCCATCTTGAACAACCCTTGAACGCTATGTCATGGTTAGAGAAGGTAGTACGCCAATTTCTGCAATTGATTGGGGCTTCCTGTATCAACGTGGCAGCTTGCGCTTATGAGATGGATGTTGACAAAGCCTGGATGTTTGCCTCGAGTTTTACAGGTCTTCGACCATTAGGCTGCATTTGTCAACATCCCCCTAATTCTCATGTTCGCCTTCAAGGTCTCCGAGACGATTCTGGTGCTTTTGCCAGTCGGGCGACGGCACAATACCCACAGAAACTGGCACAATTATTTGCCAACCTCGTGGCCCCATTACTGGACACATCAGCGTTGGACCTACAATGGTCATCTTTGGATGCCCTCATGCCAACCAAGCACCTGTCAGAGTATCCATTTGCGCAAGTCGATGGGGGTGGAGCTTTTTCCCACCCGGACTGGAGTCAGGATAATCGTCAAGAACACGACTGGTTCAAGATGCTCCGCACTTCGTGGATGAACAGGATCATCTCTGAGCGATTGGATAAGATCCTACTTGCGCATGTGGCGTCGGGCAACCCTTCACCTCCTTTTTCGATGGAAACTCTGACTCCATTCAAGGATGATCTGGAGAAATTCTTGGAGGCACATGGACATACACCAGATTGGTCAGTTCGACAACATCAACCAATACATCTTCATATTTTACATTCTTTACAAAGGATTATGCATGACGTCGATTTTACATTATTACCCAGTTTATTGGAAGGTGTTCGAACTGGTTTTTCCGAGGCAATTCCTCCGTCGGGTATTTTTCCACCCAAAGACCGTACGGATATAGAACCCGATCCATTGTCAGCTCACCTCTCCAACTGGCAGAGTGCTGAAGAAGATCTACCATTAACCCGAGAACTGGTTCAGGAAGAAATTGACAAGGGATGGGTTTTTTCATATCAAGGTTCTTTGGAAGAAGCACAACAAGAATATCCGGCCGGAGTTGCTATTGGAAAATTGGGAGTGGCTCGCTCCGATAGTCGAGCCCCCCGATTAGTTGTAGACTCCAGCGTATGCGGCCTCAACGGTCGGTGTATCATACCGGAGAGGTCCACCCTCCCGACTGCCAAGGAGGTGTTACGTAGCTACCCTCTACGTCAGTGTCAGAGGAATCTAATGGGCTTTTCTTTAGACGTTAAGGCTGCTCATAAAAGAATAGTTCTACATCCGGACGAATGCGGATTGGTAGGCTTTTCGTTAGAAGGACAGCTCTTCTTCTATAGAGTTACCCCATTTGGTGCAGTTTTCTCTGCCTTTTGGTGGGCGAGATTGGGTGGACTCCTTCTCCGTATATTTCACCACTTGATCTGGTTGAGTCACGCGGGATTTCTATATGTGGATGACTTCTTATTCTTTATGGAAGCCAACATGATGCCACTGTCAGCCACATTGTTGTGTATTTTTTGCCAGCTTTTGGAAATTCCTATCAGCTGGAAGAAGACGGCCATGCACTCTTCCATTGACTATATTGGCTGGAAATTTAATTTCAATGCAGGTATCGTGACAATCCCCATTGAAAAGATCCTCAAACTCCGAGGATACATCGAACATCTTATTTCCCAGCCACGAACTACTCGCAAGTCTTTGGAGAAACTTATTGGCCTGGCAATGTGGATTACTCAATTATTTCCCCTCATGCGGATCTGGATCCACTATTGGTACCACGACCTCTACACCATCCCGGCGACACATTTCAGTATTGATGCTGGTACATGGCCTCGCATTCATCAATATTTAACACCTAATTTGACTTTTCATACAGCACCTTTGGGCTCCGCTATACCTATTTCAGGCAAGCTCATTGCAGTTCGACATCAAGCGGTATCCTCATTGGCGGATCTGACATCGTTATATATCAAAACGGATAACAGGATTTGGCTAAGGATTATTAATCCGAATTCCTCCAAACGCAAGCTTCGTCCTGATTCTCTTCGCATTTTGAAGTTATTTGAACATTGGTTGATGGGTGTTTCTCCATCTCGACCAATGAGAGCGAAGCCATACTGGAATGGCGTTGCGGCAGCCGATGCATGTGCATCGGGTTCCTATTGCCAAATTGGAGGTTTCATCCGTCATCCTTCAGGAGTTCAATTTTGGTTTTCTGAGAAATTTTCCCATGCTGATTTTGACATTTTGTCAATTCATTTAGACCCAAATATGCAACGAAGCATTGCTTCATTTGAAACTTTAGCCCAAATTGCGTTAGTTTGGCTGGTGGCCACATCGTTTCCTGGTTTTCGTATTCCCATTTGCGTGAAATCTTTGAGCGACAATACGGGAGCAGAGAGCGTGAGCAACAAATTATTCACTACGACTCATCCTCTATGTCTCTTTGTCGAGATCCTCACGTGCCTGGCTTCGACAACGGGTATTGAATTGGATGTGAGCCATATTCCTGGCGCGGACAATGTCATAGCGGATGATCTGAGCCGATGGGATTTTTCCACTCCCATTCCACATGATTTTCAACCAAGTGAAAGGATTCATCTTTCACTCAATCAATTATTTCGTTGTTCACCTCACCCAACATTGCATCCTCCTGATTCGAAACTCCTTTGGAAACTCCCACATCCTCTTGCGATGTGATCTGCTGGCATGGTTCTCACTTCTGGTTTGGGCGTGTTTGGGCGATAACCATTATACCAGATAGTTGTTGTTTGGGTTGTTGATGCCATCTGGTCAAATGGTTTCGATTGAAGTATGGTCGAATCCAAACTGGATCCAACAGTGGGACAAACCATCCAGCAGATGAAAAGGGAGTGCGTTCTGAGATCGGAAGCGAGACATGGTCAAGCGGGAGGATTGAAGTTTCAGTTGTTTTTTGTGTTTTGGTTTGTTTGCGTTTTCTTTGCGGTTTCTAGATCTTGTCTCAAACAAATGAAAGTCCTTGAAGAACGTTTAATGTACTTGTTCATTGTGTTTTGCAAGGAACTTCTTTGTGTTTCTATTCCATTTTGGCTCAAGGACTTTCATTTGTGCGTATACATTTTTCGTTTCCCTCCCTCCCTCACCTTGTTCTCGATTCTCTATCAATATTGCATCAAAGGGTCGATCTCGCTGTTTCACCCAGTTTCTCTTATTGCTGCTCCGAAGTTCGTTTCATCTATAAAGCCTTTGTGCTCCTGGTTCTTTACAGTGCGTTGCACTTCAAAGCTGAGTGACGTGATGTCACGTTCAGTATTGTGATTGCATCTATGACAATGCACAATCGTGCATCGGTGATGTCATCTCACCCGAATGGGTTGTTGATGCCATCTGGTCAAATGGTTTCGATTGAAGTATGGTCGAATCCAAACTGGATCCAACAGTGGGACAAACCATCCAGCAGATGAAAAAGGGAGTGCGTTCTGAGATCGGAAGCGAGACATGGTCAAGCGGGAGGATTGAAGTTTCAGTTGTTTTTTGTGTTTTGGTTTGTTTGCGTTTTCTTTGCGGTTTCTAGATCTTGTCTCAAACAAATGAAAGTCCTTGAAGAACTGGGTCGTAGCCTCGGCGCGGCGCCATGCAACTTGTGTGGGTGCTGGACACATAGCTGGTGTGAAGCTTGCAAAACACGTCCGCCCACTGCAATTTGTTCGACTTGCGACGCGGCCAAACTCTTGTGTCAGTCTTGCACGTCGTGTCACCAGCTGGTTTACTCCGAGGCTTCACAGAAACCCAACTAGCAACTTCCTGGCCTCCCGGAACTGGACGTGCGAAGTTGTGTTCCGCGTCCAGCATGGTCGAGGCGGCGCTGGAGAGTCACACGAGCACGGCGGCAAGTGTGCAGCCACCTGTGGTGAATGACTAGAGCGCCAAAAGTTCGGATTGGGGCCATTGGAGAAAGCCGAAGTCTCTGGTACGCTTTGCGTTGCCACAAAACCAAAGCTCAGTGCGCAGAATGGCTAAACCGAGGACATCGCAGATTAAACCGACAAAAAATGAATGCGGCGGGAAGGATGTAAGGGAGGACGCAGACGATAGGATAGGCAGGCATCGTTGACGCAGGTTTCGAATCATTTGTGTTTTGGGTGGTTGGTTCAAATCGTAATTCCATCGTTCGTGCGGTTGTATGTTGATAACGTCCATAAAATGACCACCGTGACTTTGATTAGTGTGACCATACCTGATGTGACTGTTGCAGATATCAAACGATTCTGACCATGACTACTGTGACCTTAGATACTATGACAAAGACTACTTTGACAATGACCGTTGTGGCTGTAACTGTAGTGACAATGAGTATTGTAACTGTTTGGACTGGCCCCTTTTTAGGTAATGACAGTGGGAAGTAGAAGTGACGGCATTAGTGTCCCTGGTCGTGGCTTCAGTAGTAATGTTAGACGTCGGTCGGTTATGGCTCACAGAAACAGACATGATGTTTGTTGCCTACGCATGTGTTATGGGTAACAGAAACAGACATGATGTGTTTTTGGTACATATGCATTCGAGAAATGCCATTGCTAACACATGTTTCTGCTTCAAGTAATTGAGAAAGAATTGTTTTGGACATGTGAGCAACTTGTGGTTCCACTGTTCGTTCGGTGTTTTGGCCCGCGGACATGATTATTGTCTTAGATCATAAGGATGTGAATCTCACCATTATTCTTGTTTTAGAGCAGCAACTCGTAGTCTTCTCACAGGCCTTGCATGCGGGTATGCAGTTAGGTGCTGCCTGTGTGACACATGTTGTCTGTGAGGACAGGGTCGCACATGCCACTCTTGCAGAAGCCCAACGTGGTTTAAGTGATTAATTACCATTGTCCGATCCCTGTAGTTCACCACTACAACCACGTGGCCTCTCACAAGACACGCACGCGGGTATGCAGTTATGTGCTGCCTGTGTCGCACATGTTATCTTTGAGGATGGGACGCAGACGCCACGGTTGCACAAGCCAAGCGTAGTTTAAGTAATAAATTCCCATAGTCCGATCCCTGTAATTCACCACTATAACCACTTGACTTTGCACAGGCATTGGATGGCCATGTGTTGTGCATGACGTGCTGGTCGCTGATGGGTCAAGGACACCATCAGCGATTGGGATCGACTCTCGCTTGACTGCCAAGGGCTGGGTGTGCGTTGTTATGAACCGCATCCGAGTTTGAATTGCTGTCCTTCAGTAGATTCGCCTTTCATTTAGCCTTGCGAACCGCAGAATGCCTCTGTCACTTGCTTTTGGTTTATGTGTGCGTTGTTACGAACCGCACAAACAACCATGATCGTATTGCATACATGTGAAAAAACAAAGCTGTCATGGGAGCGAGTCAATGCAAGCTCTCACTGAGATCCTCTCAATGCCTTGTGCAGCATGGGTTGGAGTTTTGTGGTTTGTTGAATGTATGACTTTCTGGGCCATTTTTTTTTTCAGACATCAGACCCAAAGCCCTATGATTTTCTCCATTTTGGCGCTAGTTTTTTTGTTTGCAGGTAAGTTTAGAGCAGTTGGACGTGTGGGGCGTGAAGTGTGGAGTGTGAAGTTTAAGTGTGGAGTGCGAAGAGCGCAGTGTGAAGTGTGAAGTGTGAAGTGTGAGGTTTGGAGTGTGAAGGAAGCAGTGAGAAGTGTGAAGTGTGGACTGTGAAGTGTGAAGTGTGAGTGAAGTGTGGAGTGTGAAGTGCGAAGTGAGAAGTGTGAAGTGTGAAGTTTGGAGTGTGAAGTTTGGAGTGGGAAGGAAGCAGTGAGAAGTGAGAAGTGTGAAGTGTGGAGTGTGAAGTGTGGAGTGTGAAATGCGAAGTGAGAAGTGTGAAGTTAGGAGTGTGAAGGAAGCAGTGAGAAGTGAGAAGTGTGGAGTGTGAAGTGCGAAGTGAGAAGTGTGAAGTGTGAAGTGTGGAGTGTGAAGGAAGCAGTGAGAAGTGAGAAGTGTGAAATGTGGAGTGTGAAGTGTGAAATGCGAAGTGAGAAGTGAGAAGTGTGAAATGTGGAGTGTGAAGTGTGAAGTGTGAAGTGCGAAGTGAGAAGTGTGGACTGTGAAGTGTGAAGTGTGAAGTGTGGACTGTGAATTGTGAAGTGTGAAGTGTGGACTGTGAAGTGTGAAGTGTGCAGTGTGAAGTGTGAAGTGTGAAGTGTGAGGTTTGGAGTGTGAAGGAAGCAGTGAGAAGTGAGAAGTGTGGAGTGTGAAGTGTGGAGTGTGAAGTTTGAAGTTTGAAGTGCGAAGAGTGCAGTGTGCAGTGTGAGGTGTGGAGTGTCGAGGGAAGGACACGGTCGGGACAGGTTGTCTTTGAACTATAGGTCATTTATGTTTGGGAAACTTCCGCCGCCGGCTTGCCCGGGTCTATGTTACATGATCGATGGTCCAAGTTGACCTACGCACACGTTTTGCCATACAAGGGAGTTACCCAAGGTCCTATTGGATCTAAGTGTCTTTTGAATGACCTTAAGAAGTTTGGGTACCCCAAGATGGTCATGAGATATGACCCAGAGCCGGCACTCAACTCCGTAGTTGAGGCAGCCAAGAATGGTTTTGACAAACAGTTGGTTTTGGAAAAAGTTCCCAAAGGAGTCTCAGAATCCAAAGGGGAAATTGAAAGAGCAGTTCAAGCTATTGAATCTCAATCCAGGACACTCAGAAGTGCCTTGGAGACAAGCTATGGCAGAAAGGTGCCAGACGACCACCCAGTTTTGACATGGTTGGTTGAACATGCTAGCACCACTTACAATTTGTTTCACAGATCATTGGAAGTCAAAGATGGGAAGACACCGTACTCTAGACACCGTGGTCGTGAGTGGAGAGTGTCATTACCACCATTTGGGGAAACAATTGAATTCCTCAAAAGAGGTCACAAGTTTGAACAAAGATGGCACCAAGGAGTTTTCTTGGGAGTCAAAGACAATACCACTGAAAAGATAGTGGGGAATGCATCAGGTGTTTTCACTGTGCAAAGCATTCGACGCAAGAGTGCTGACGACAGATATGATGTCGAAACGTTGATGTCAGTCACTGGGGTTCCTTGGGATCCCCAGGCATCAAAAAGAGATGACATTTTGCTTCCTCAGATTGTTGAGGGAGATCAGCAGCCACTGGCGCCATCAGTGCCAGTTGAGCCACCAAAGAAGTCAACAAGACGACTTTACATCACCAAACGTGATTTAGACAAGTATGGCTACACCGCTGGTTGTGTCGCCTGTGATGCCACTAGAATTGGCAAGAGAAGCAGTGGAGTTCATCACACTCCAGCTTGCAGAGAAAGGATGGAACGTCTGCTTCAAGCAGAAGAGGGCAACCTGAGAGTAGCCCAACATACGGCCAAGGTTGATTCTGAAATCACTGGTCAGAAACAAGAAGTGTCCGAAGAAGGCACAAAGATCCTTTATGGATATTCAAGTGAGAGACCACAAGGAGTCCCTCAAGGTTTCAAGGTGTTTGCGCGCCTTGACAGGAATGCAAGGTATCTCAAGGGTACTATGCCAGAAGGTCCCAGTTGGGATAACGTCTGGTGGAGAGTCACCAGAGAGTTCAAGACAGGAGACATAATCAAGTCTGAACCAATTGATCCTAATTTAGGAGAAGACGTCATCAACGCACCGTTGATTGATGACACTGACATTGTCACTGAGCTGTGGTATTCTGCCACAGGGGAATCAGCGCCAAGTTTGCCAACTGCCGGTCCAATGCAGAGACCAGTAGTACAAGATCCAGCTGCAGATCCAGTTGGAGTAGGAGCTAGTGCAAGCTCAGCCTCAGCCAAGAGAGCAGGAGGCGAGCAAGAAGAAAGATCACACAAGAGGTTGGAAATGTCACCAACCAAAGGTCAGAAAAGACCTGCAGACTCAGGAGGCGAAACGTCAAAACCCAAAGACAGCCGAGCTGCTTCAGCTCAGGCGTCTAAGGGCACCAAACGGCCACCTGAGAATGAGAGACCAGATGACATGGATGATATAGACCAATGTCTTATGAACCTGATCATGGAAGATCGGGAGAGGTATCTTCAGCCCATTGAAGGTGAAGAAGAGCCAGTTTGCGAAGAAACAATTCCTCTTCCACCGGAGTTGGAAGATGAAGCAGCTACATGGTATTATTATGATGATATCAGTGGAAAGATTTTGGACAGCAAAGGTGTAGAACAAGCCAGAAAAGATGAGGTCGAAATTATTGAAAGTTTTCCAGTTTGGGAAAAGATTCCCAGACACAAGATGCCCAAAGGGGTACGCACCATTGGAACACGATGGGTAGATGTCAACAAGCAGGATGAGGAGAATCCACTTTATAGAAGTAGGTTAGTAGCTCAAGAAGTCAAGAAGGGCTCAGGTTTTGATGAATTCTTCGCAGCTATGCCCAGTTTGTCTGCTTTGAAGATGCTAGTTACAATAGCCGTCACGTTTCAGTTGCCAGACGCTGGAAAAGCTGTCAAGGAAGCCTATCGCAAGCGTAGACTTCTAGGATTCCTGGATGTGAAACGCGCTCATTTTTATTCAGATGCGACGCGCGAGATTTACGTGGAGCTTCCTGCAGAAGCAAAGAAGCCTGGAGAAGATGTGGTAGGAAGATTGCTCAAATCATTGTATGGAACCAGAGATGCACCTCTCAACTGGGAGTTGCAAATACAGAAGGTCATGTTGGCCTTAGGTTTCAAGCAAGGAAAAAGCAATCCATGCATATACTACCATGCAGGCCGAGACCTCAGAACTGTTGTACATGGAGATGATTTTACACCAGCAGGAACATTTGACAACATCAAATGGCTTCATGAAGAGCTGTCAAAGAAGTGGAAATGTGTGGAACGTGGTATTTTAGGACCACCAGGAACACCAAACACCATCCAGGACATCAGAGTCCTGAACAGAATCATCACGTGGAAGGAGAATGGAATTTGGTGGGAACCAGATGCACGTCACGCAGAGTTGGTGATTGATTTACTCGGAGATGGTCCCCGAGGAGCCAAAGTCAAGACACCACTTGCCAAAGGATCAGTGGAAGATCTTAAGGATGCCGCTGTTTTTCTCAATGATGAAGAAGCAACCCAGTATAGATCAGTTGCAATGCGAGCAGCTTATTTGGCACAAGACCGACCAGATTTGCAAGTAGCAACAAGATCTTTAGCACAAGGGCTACAACGACCAACTACCAGCCACATGCTTATGCTCAAAAGAGTTGCACGATACCTTAGGTATCGACCACGCATGGCACAATTCTTTCCTTATCAGAACAAACTCAGTCCATTTGTGATGTGGTCTGATGCTGACCACGCTGGATGCGTGAAGACGAGGAAGAGCGTGTCAGGAGGCGTCTTGATGGCCGGTGGTTGTTGTATCAAGACTTATTCTAAAGGACAAGGAGTTGTTAGTCTTTCGTCTGGAGAGAGTGAGTATTACGCTCTTGTGAGCGGTGCCAGCAATTTGCTGGGAGAAGTTTCAACCGCCACCCTGAGTCTCCAAAACTAGTAAATGTACTAATTTAGTAAATTTACTAAAAGGGAAGAATTTACGTAATGTTTTGGCTAATTTTCTTGATGTTAGTAAATTTTGTGAAAATTGAAAAAGTGCATCAAAAGGGCATGTTTTTTGGGAGCATTTGTCAAAAGCGCATCAAAAGTGCATCAAAATTGCATCGAAAGTGCATCAAAAGTGCATCAAAAGTGCATCAAAAATGCATCAAAAGTGCATTTACTTACGTTAGTAAAATTTACTAACGTAAGTAAATTTTACTAACATTAGTAAAAATTTATGTAAATCCACGTTAGTAAATCCCAAAATTTACGTAAATTTTTGGGCACCTAAATTTACTAGTTTTGGAGACTCAGGGCAAAGACTGGGGTTTGCAACCTGAGAGTGAAGTTTTCATGGATGCAAGTGCAGGAATAGCAATGGGTTCACGTAGAGGACTAGGCAAGGCCAAGCACGTGGATACTCAATACCATTGGGTACAAGACCGCGTTGCCAAGCGCTACTTTCGGCTGAAGAAGGTCGACACTGGCGATATGCTTGCCGACGTCTTGACGAAACCCGTCATAGAGGAGAAAATGAACAAGGCACTGCGGAATATGAACTTTCACTTTCTGGAAGGTGAACATCACCTGACACTGAAGGCATAGATGGCTTGAGTCGTGGCTATGCTCCGCTGTACATATCAAAACTCGCCTAGTTCAAAACACTTGGAGTCACCGTGCCTCCGAACAGGCTCGGGAGGCGTGATCAGATATGTGTACAGTATAGACCATGTTACATGTAGTACATATGTTTGTATATGTGCTGCAGCCTTTTTAGCCATTTTAGTGCTTTTAGCTACCTTCGAGCTAACCGAGTGAAAAGGTGCTGAACAGTGCTCAGGAGTGTTCATCAGATTTAAGAGCCCAATTTCTCTGTTCACCTCTGGTTATTAAACATAGCCATGGAAGATAGCCCATAGAAATAGATGATTTTCCCAGCTAGAAACCTCCATTTATGGTTGGGTTTTTTCATGGCTATGTTAAATAACCAGAGGGTAATTCATAAATAGTGATTAAGAGTGATTAAGAATTCTTTTGTTGACGGTTACTGTTGATGAATAGCGATTAATCACTAATCATATGTCGAATAGTGATTAACAGTGGTTCAAAATCCGCTATATAATGATCATGGAGGTTTCCTAAAATGGAGGTACCCCAAAATGGATGATTTATAACGGACAATCCTACTAAAGTGGATGATTTGGGGGGGGCCCATTGTAGGAAATCTCCATTGTAGGTAACCCCCATGGTATTCCCACATGAAATCTATTGAATTTACTGACTTTTCGTCGTCCGCAGGTAACGGTGGAGGAGCATCATGAGGCACCAGACGATTCACCTGAACTTCGGGCGCCGGAGGAGGGATATGAAGCAACACCCGAGGTGAAAGTTGAAGGATTGGCCGTTGAAGCTGTGGAAACAAGTGGCGAAACTCACGAAGGTGCCGAAACTCCGGAGGCCATTGATCCAACCAGTGAGGCCAAACTTCCGGAACCAGTGGAAGCAGCGGAACCCGTGGAGCCTGCGGAATCCGCGCAAGTCGAGGCCAAACTTCCGGTCGATCCAGGTCCAACAGCAAAGACGGCTGATTTCCAGGCTCGTGCTCGAGTTCACCAGGCGGGAGAAACAGGGTTACACCAGCAGCTACATCTGGAAGCCTCCGAGTTGGGATTGGCATCGCGACTAGAAAATATGGGGGTTTCCTGAAATAGGGGTGCGCCTAAATTATCCATCTTTCTTTGGGATTTTCCATGAAGACCATACCATCCAGCGATTTTTAGGGGTAGCCATGCCATGACTGCCAGGAAAGCACCATAGAAATCATGGGATCGTTGCACGTGTTGAAATTGAAAATGACCAGTGGATGGTGGATGTGGAAAAAAACCCAGCCACAATAAGCCATAAATATGGAGGTTTCCAATAGATGGGGTATCCCTAAATCATCTAGCTATCAATAGGTCTAGAAAATAAACCCTCCAGCGATAAAGGGGTGAACACCCCATTCAAATTGAAAGCCCCATAGATTATTTGTGCACCTGCTCAAGCAGGTCTTCAATATTTTGGATGAAGAACACCGGACACGATCTCGCAGCGATTCTTCCCCACGAGTGTTGGATATTTGGAAGAAGACCCCTGACACGCCAAATTCCACAGAGTCTCCCAAGTGCCTGGACGATTTCTTGGAGTTGTTGTGGTTGGAATTTTGTGGGTTGCATCCCCTAAATTCAACATGGAAGATATTAAATATGATTAAATCCTAGAATGATTTCCATAGCCACTAGTCATCTCAGAGATCTTAGGATTCCATATATTAAAATTTTTTTAGGTAGCGTGGATGGTTTTTGGTTTCTGATGTTTGGCTGGAGCTTTTCCAGCCAGATGGTCGGGTTGGAAGCAACACGCGCTCAGCCTTTCCCGTTAGTTTTAACCATTGTTCCTAAGCTATAGGAAACCAAGTGTACAATCAAGTTTCTTTCACGGAACATGGTTTTGTTTGAAAATAGTGCATTCCAAAAAATCCCGGGCGGATTTCTTTTAAACATTGTTTATCACCATATTCCCCCATCAAATTGGTGTTACTTCCCCATTTCTTCACAGACCTTTGTGACTCTGGGTCCGGGCATATAAACTAGAAGTGCCAAGATTCAACAGGAAAAACAACACGTTCAACGAACGATAGATGGGAAGTACTAGTGTTCGTGCATAGGTGACCATTAGGTAAATGCCACCCACCTCTTGGCAGCACTCCGCTGACTCTGACTACCCAGGCAAGGACAATGTCACATCATGTAGTGCAGAACTGCCACCGCAACGGAACGTGTTTGGAGTCTCTCAGGGCCCTCCAAAAAAAAGAAGTGAAGAAAATGCAATCATGCTAAACATGAGCCAGCATGAATAGATAGCACTTGAAACGAAAAAATACAGAAATGAGACTGAGATGTGGATAGATGTGGCGATTGTGGCGGTGTTGAAGATTGTTGAAGGGTGAGGCCCACGGCCCACCTGGCCCACCTTTTTTCTTATGAATCCGCGTAAAACAATCAGCAGTGTGTCGCTTCTCCGATACCAAAGGAGGCACAAAAAACTGCTCCAGGGGGGTCCTGAGTTGGCATATTTTTGCCGTCAGTTTAAAGATAGATCCAGGACCCAGGGCTACTCTCACAAAACAAGCCCTGCTATTGTGAGACCCCAAAACTGTGAGGTGTTCATGTCCAAAAAAAAGTCGGATTGAACAGTGCTTAAATATGCTTAAATTCAGATTTCGGATTTTTTATGATATTTTATGAGGTTTTTATGATTCAGGAGCTTTTGGGGCCATTGGGTGGACCTTCTGGGATTTCTTAGAGACCCAAGTCTGGCCAAGTCTTGGGATGGACAGCAGGAGATCATAAGAGCAAAAAAAAACTCTGCGAGGCTCCGATTCCGGGGCCCTGCATTGATTTCAACGCTCTCCAGGAATGGTTCTGAAACCCAAGGTCCCACGACGTGGTGCCGAATGGCCCGAACTCACCGTTAGTGGTAAAAAAAACAGCCGCATGAAGCTAAAAATCAAGTGCTTGATGTAGAAAAAAACAGTTTTCCTGCCATTCGAAAAGAATTCTGAGACGTTGAATATGTTGATGTTACATCAGATGCGGCTATGTCTCGTGCTTCAGACATCTGGAGTGCGGAGTAAAAAAACTGCTGAATGCTCCACGAATCTCTGGCCAGGTGGCGTCTTGGGCATGAGTTTTCTTGGGATCCGCATGAACCAATCTGAGGTGCTTGTTGCCAGCTAAGCAGCTAAGCTGTTGAGAGTACTCAGCATCAATGTTCTTTATTATCTATGCCAAAATTACGCCATAAATGGTACTGATATGTGTGGGGATGGGGTTATCAAGTGCTCAAAAATCCACCTTATTTAGCAACCACTGAGGTTGCTTCCCAGTTGAAGCCTGAGCCGTTTTGTTTTGGCTTCAAAGCTGAGAGGTTTGTCTCGGGACAATGACGAGCAGCTGTGAAAAGATGGACGAGTTTTGCTCACCACTGCTGCACTTCTCACTGGGCAAAACAATGCAAAACATCATCTACAATCTAATAATCGACATGTTTTTTCTGCGCAAAAAAAGAAGTTGACCATATTCAAAGCATCAACATTTGTAGATTTTTCACCGACAATGTGAATCAACTTGGGCGCTTGGAAATACTGGCGGTGCCATGTTGGAGAGTGACGAAGATGGTGCCCCTGGGCGTGGGAAGATCATACAGAGGCACAAGCGCGAGATGAAGGCAGGGCGGCAGGGCGACTGGTCCCCGAAAATTGCTACTTGAATGGAGGTGGAATTGAGATTTTAGCATAGTTTAGCCAGTAAAGTGGCCTTCATAAGCATTCACTTGTAGAAATTTATGATTCACATGACCCCAAATAAATAGATTCCATACCAAAGCAGTGTTTCTGCAATGATGCGAAGCAGCCATCTTCAGCAGCCATCTTCACCAAGCACCGGGGATTTGTCCAAAATGGAAAGCTCAGCAAGAAATGTCGCTTGATGACGCTGTTTATACCATCTGGTTATTTAACATAGCCATGGAAAATCACCATTTTTAATAGGTAAACCATCTATTTCTATGGGCCATTTTCCATGGCTATGTTAGTCATAACCAGAGGGTATATCTATTTATGATGCAGGGTGGCTGGTTACTGTAGAAATGGACATGCGCAGGCACTGTTGGAGCAAAAAAGGATTGAATCAGGCCTGCGAAACTGAGAATGGGTGGTGTGGATGGCAATGAATGAGATGTTGGCCACATCCCTACCCTCTTAAAAATGGAATTTGAGGGGGGGGAGCCGTACTGAAATTTCATTTCAAAAAGTCCATTTTTGCAATCATGTTTCTCAATGATCAATATTCCTCATCTTTCCATGTCGTTGGCAAGCAGGTGAAAATTAAATACTTGCGCCTAGCTCCGGAGGAGCTAAGCACATGTCAGACTGAAGCAGCACATGTGTAGGGATGGCATCCCTCCAAAACATTGCGCTGCCGTGATCATACTTGCGCGTAGCTCCTCTATTTTCTAACCAGTGCCCAAGGCTTGTTAAGAAATGTTAGTTTACAATTCCATTCGAGGGGTTGGATCACTATCCCAAGGTTTCCAAGCAAAAAAAAGTGGAATTCGACAGGTTGGTTTTGTCCCCCTCCGCCCTCCCCCTCTATAGGGGTAGGGATTTGGCCACAGTTAAGCTGCATTTCCTGCCGTATTTCCTGCATGTGTTGAAGGATGTTGAAGGTTGGTGGGTTAGTTTTTGTCATGGGTCCATCCGTCGATTGGGAGAATGTTCTGGGAATACGAGCTACCTTGGGGGCTTCAAGACGAAGGGTTTTTTTAATATGTTCACTTCTCGTTTGGGAGTATGGGTCACCATGGGTCACCCTTGGCCAGGAAAGTTGATGAGTTTCGCCAAGGCGAAACGTGAGAACAAAAAGATCGAAGCGAGACAAGAGAAAAGAGACCTAGAAGACAAGTACAAAGCCTTGGAAGCGACTTGCACCAGCACAGCTATCGGAAAGCATTGGCTTTCAAGACATGTTCCAACACACTGGAAGGTTATCTGAAATGGGTATGGGTCAATACCTATAGATACCATTTTTAGTGGGATGAACATCCATTTACCAGCTATTTTGGGGTTCACTAGGGGTACAGGGTTTTGACCCATCCCCAAATGACCTTCATTAATATTCTTCACTTGCAAGTGTCTGAACTGCGAAGTAGGATGCATTTCTTGGAGGTGGCACCCCTCAAGATGTCCTGTTTTGGCTGCCCCATTGCGGGTACCCTCTAACAAGATCTAATAAGATGATCAATACCAAAAAATGCTCAACATTGGGATGGTCATCAACTTGAATATCAATCCACTTTCATGGGGATTTACACTGCTTTTTATAATTTTATACTCATGGTCTTGGATTCTGAATTTTAAAAAAAAACTCCCATGGATGATCATAAATCATGGATTAATCCATATGTATCCATATATCAATATATATTAATCCATATGAATCCCATGTGACCATGGCGTATTCCAAGGACGCAATGAAGCAGAGACACGCAGAAGAATTACGACAAGCCTCGGATGAGACTCCAGAGGTTGCTTGGTACAGCCCTGGTCAAATATGAGATGGCTCATGGATTAATAATGGATTAATACTGGATTAATAATGGGTTAATATGGATTAATAATGGATCAATAATCGATAAAGAATGGATTGATACTGATTAATACGGATTAAGAATGGATTAATATGGATTAATAGTGGGTTAATAATGGACTAATGAGTTAATCATCTTGACAGGACCATACAGGAGCCGTTTTACCTAAAATAGTGATGCAAGTAGAGAATGTTAAACCACGGCAATGAAGTTGGACATGGGAAAAGTCAACCCGGCTTGGAAGCACAGCTTGAGTTACGAAAAACACTTTTTGGAGATCTATGTTAATATCTGTCCACCTTGTAAGTCGCCTGGCACTTCGGAAATTCAGGATGTCTAACAGTCTAACGCTATACTTAAAGCATCTTAAAGCCTTTGCTATTTGAATTGCGTTGTCTCATATGGAATGATATGGTATGTGCATAGTTCATCATAGTTCAACCAGCATTGCCCCACGGTCTGAGGAAGCATCAGATCAGCCTCCGCAAGCCAGCGAATACGTGGAAGTCGAAGCAGATGAAGGCTGCGATGCAATGGAATTTGGGTGCCAGAGCTAACATAGGGATCTAGAAAACATGGGGCTATCACCCAGGGATAGCCTCAAGCTCCCAGTTTACCATGTGAAGCCCAGGTTTGGCAAGTGTTTAGCCCCTGCATGGGGGGGTATGCTCCCATATAGAAGGAAGGTATGATGATGGATGACTTTCAAACAATTCTTGTAAAATGCATCTGAAGCCCAAATATTCAACTAGTTAGGTCTAGTATATCACATGCATGTATATACGCACCATTCATCCTAGCTAGCTTGGCTATAAACCAACTTGACACTTGACATTTCAATGCCGGGACTAACACCCCATTGGGGTCGACCATAGTCCGCACTGGCCGCCAGTTCCAGGCACTCCAGGCACTCGCAAGTCGCGCGC
>CAMXCT020001887.1:114977-125925 GCA_947184155.2 Cladocopium goreaui | reverse complement strand
AGATACCCAAAACCACATGCAGTTCGTCCACAGCAGCACCCCGCACCAATCTGAAAAGCCGCCCAAATCCCAACCAGAACCCGTGTTGCTATAGCAACTATGAAGAGACTGTAAAGTAAGAACCTCCACAGCTCGCCAGCGCTCTGCAAAACAAGACAAACGAGATCATTGCCAGGTGTCTTGTTTTTTTCGTTGGATCTTTGTGTTCCGAATAGGGCTGGCTTGAGGTTGTGCAATCGTAAGACGACAGGTGCAGCGAACTTTGCAAGGCCAGCAACAAATGTCGCTAGCTTGTGGCACTTTAACCAAAAAACGAGTTTGTCAAAAACCATGTTTCAACATTGGGCCGCCGGAAGCAAACAATGTGTGTGTGAACTCTTCCCAAGAAGGTATGTGGTATCTTTGCTCACAGAGAAATACATGTGGTACCTCGTTTTTGGGGTTCTATGATGTTCTATGCTGGCTTAGGTGAACAGTAAAAGCAACTCTCTTCCAACAATGCAGGAGCCGCCAAATTTTGAAACCTGGTGCACCCCAATTATAAAATCTCCCGCAAAAGGCCCCACAGTCCGTGGTTCTCAAAGCAAGACATGCACCATGACCTCCTCAGAACTCTGAACCCTACGGTTTTGTGCTGAACTCCAGCCATATCTGCGGCCATTTCAACTCGGAATATGATTTTCTCCGCAGGCAATTTCAACCTCTGTCTTTAGGGGTTGACCCAAGTTTGGACAAACCCAAAGCTAAATCACCGCCGCACCTTCTAAGTTCTACCAAGGCGCGAGTAGCGGTAGCCGTGTTGATCGTAGTAACCATGTCGGTCGTGACGGCGGAAGGGGAGGAAACGCCGGAACCTTCGGTGTCGACGATGTCGTCCATAGGGTTTGTCGGTTGTAGTGGTCATTGGTTCCTCCGTTGTCTCATCCTCCGTTGTGGTTGTGGTGGAAGAATTTAGGTCGGGGGCAGTTGCGGTGGTGAAAGTTGTGGTGGTTGTGGTTGTGGTTGTGGTGGTGGTCGTTGTGGTGGTGGTCGTTGTGGTGGTGGTCGTTGTGGTGGTGGTCGTTGTGGTGGTGGTGGTGGTGGTTGTGGTGGTTGTGGTGGTTGTGGTGGTTGTGGTGGTTGTGGTGGTTGTGGTGGTTGTGGTGGTGGTTGTGGTGGTTGTGGTGGTTGTGGTGGTTGTGGTGGTTGTGGTGGTTGTGGTGGTTGTGGTGGTTGTGGAAGTTGTGGTGGTGACGGTTTGAGGAGGTCCGAAAGGACTGTTGGCCTTCTCGCAATTCAATCCATCGTTTGAACTTGTCAACGCCGAACGGCTGACGAAGCCGGTAGGGATCCTATCCTCGGTGCCATCATTGAAGATTTCCGTGACGTTCACTTGAAGGACACCTGGGCTCAGAATGCCATCGCTTCGGCCCTTAAAAAGCGCGGCCAAATAAACAACATGGGGTTGTCCTTCCAAACATGAAACAAGTTGAACCACGTTTCTGCAGGGGGAACTGGGGCATCCAGATTTTGGACATCCAAAAGATGAATGCTTCTGACGCTGGGGCTCCATCTATGCCAAATTTGGGGTCTCAGCAATTTCAGGAATATACAGTGAGTATCCCTCTCGACATGCACGATGGCCCAAAACCGTGGGTTGATAATCAAATATTCGAATAAACTGGATGTTCATGAATACCCTAGTCTTGCGAAACCACCATTCATGCATGCCATGGTCAAAACTCCAATTCCAATATGAATTTCGTCAACGTCGTCACTCCGCCATTATAGCGGCCATGAAATGAAACCTCTGAAATGGCGGCCCGGCGGGGCCATTCTCCCAAAAACCTTATTTTTTCTAATGCGCATATGGAAACATATATGCCATAAATTCAATGTGTATATATATATATAAATACCAGTAGTACCGCACAAGGCGGTGGCGGAAGTTTCAAAAATAGGAAACCTATAGGAGAGGCTGGTTGTTGTGAATCAGGGATGGCAGAGCGAAGCCACTGATGGACCGAAAGGTGTTTGAGGTCTCCTCTCTTTCTCTTTCTTTCTCTGACTATCTATCTATGTATCTATGTATCTATCTATGTATCTATCTATCTACCTATCTATCTATCTGTCTATCTACCTACCTATCTATCTATCTATCTATCTATCCTTTTCATCTGTCTATCTGTCTAGCTGTCTACCTGTCTATCTGTGTTGCAGTGCCATTCATTGTAATGTAGTGTGGTGTAGCGTAATTTAGTGTAGTGGAGTGTACTGGAGCGTAGTGTAGTGTAATGTAGCGTACTGGAGTGTAGTGTAGTGTAATGTCCTGTAGTGTAGTGTAGTGAAGCGAAGCGACATCTGAACCTCCAAAAGTGGTGCGAACCCTAGTGTTCTGAACATTTTTACTTCGAAATGTGCTTCGCGCCACAACGGCATGCACTTTTTCGACATCCGAACCTCCAAAAGTGGTCCGAACCCCTGGTGTTTTTAACATTTTGACTTCGAAATGTGCTTCGCGCCACAACGGCGTGCACTTTTTCGACATCTCAACTGCCAAAAGTGGTCCGCACCTGGTGTGTTTTGTACATTTTGACTTGGAAATGTGCTTCGCGCCACAACGGCGTGCACTTTTTCGACATCTCAACTGCCAAAAGTGGTCCGCACCTGGTGTGTTTTGTACATTTTCACTTGGAAATGTGCTTCGCGCCACAACGGCGTGCACTTTTTCGACATCGCAACTTCCAAAAGTGGTCCGAACCCCTAGTGTTTTGTACATTTTGACTTGGAAATGTGCTTCGCGCCACAACGGCGTGCACTTTTTCGACATCGCAACTTCCAAAAGCGGTCCGGAGCTGAGGTGTTTTGTACATTTTGACTTGGAAATGTGCTTCGCGCCACAACGGCGTGCACTTTTTCGACATCGCAACCTCCAAAAGTGGTCCGAAGCTGAGGTGTTTGTACATTTTGACTTGGAAATGTGCTTCGCGCCACAACGGCGTGCACTTTTTTGACATCTCAACTTCCAAAAGTGGTCCGACGCTGAGGTGTTTTGTACATTTTGACTTGGAAATGTGCTTCGCGCCACAACGGCGTGCACTTTTTCGACATCTCAACTTCCAAAAGTGGTCCAAGAATGGTGTGGTTTGTACATTTTGACTTGGAAATGTGCTTCGCGCCACAACGGCGTGCATTTTTTCATCTCTCATCTGGCCAGCTGGCTCCGCACCCGCCGCTTTAGCGAGCCTACTTTTCGACCCTCCGGAGCCCCAAATCATTGGAAAAACACAGTGTTTCGCGATTTTCGTACCTTTTCGCGCATCTGCATCTATCTTCTTCTTACTCTTTCTCTTCTACTCTTCTTTCTTCTAATCTTTCTCTTCTCTCTGCCTCTTCCCTGCTCTGCTTTTCATCTGTCCATATTGTCGGAAGTTTGACTTCTAAACTTCCTTCGATCAAATATGTTGTGTACGTGTAAAAATATATACAAACACACACACACATATATATATATATACGTATAATTATCGAAGGAGGTTATGGACAGATGAGAAGCAGAGATGGGAAGAGTCAGAGAAGGTCAGAGAAGAGAAGAGAAGAGAAGAGAAGAGGAAGGGAAGGGAAGGGAAGAGAAGAGAAGAGAAGAGAAGGGAAGGGAAGGAGAAATAAGAAAGAAGATCAAAAAAAAGAAAGTTTCAGAAGAAAGATCCAGGCGCGCGAAAAGGTAGGAAAGTCGCGAAATGCTGCGTTTTTCCAATGATT
The DNA here is from genome assembly GCA_947184155.2 of Cladocopium goreaui. Taxonomy (NCBI): domain Eukaryota; class Dinophyceae; order Suessiales; family Symbiodiniaceae; genus Cladocopium; species Cladocopium goreaui. The sequence continues at coordinate 122,184 of CAMXCT020001887.1, read as the reverse complement.
TGTTGCTCCGGAGGGTCGAACAGTAGGCTCGCTAAAGCGGCAGGTGCGGAGCCATGTGGTCAAATGAGAGATGAAAAGTTGCGCGCCCTTGTGGCGCGAAGCGCGTTTCCAAGTCAAAATGTATAAAATACCTCAGCTTCGGAGCGCTTTTAGAAGTTGCGTGCGATGCGAAAAAGTGCACGCCGTTGCGGCGCGAAGCACATTTCCAAGTCAAAAGTGCAAAAACTGACGGGTTCAGAGCGCTTTTGGAAGTTGAGATGTCGAAAGGTGCACGCCGTTGTGGCGCGAAGGACATTTCGAAGTCAAAAGTGCAAAAAATTGAGAGGTACGGAGCACTTTTGGAAGTTGAGATGTCGAAAAAGCGCACGCCTTTGTGGCGCGAAGCACATTGGTAACTGAAAAAGCTAAAGACACCTCACGTTCGGACCACTCTTGGAAATTGGGATGTCGAAAAAGTGGGATCCTACCGCACATTGGTCCTATCAACCAGCCAAAGTTTAAACACAACATTCCAGACAGAGGTTCCCGAGATCCTACCTTACTGTGGTCCTATTAACTCTGCTGAAGTTCAAACACAACTGTACAGTAAGAGGTTCACACCCAAAATCCACTCCAGTCCCCACAACATGCAAAACCAAACTTTAATTGCCATGCATCAGCTCACTCTTCCATTAAACCCTGCAGAACCGCAATCGAGTCCGCACTAACTTTTCTTCCTACGGTGCGGTGGAAAATCACACTGCACCCAAGAAATTCTCAAAATCCATGCAGCATGAAACAACAACCGCCTACCACGGTCAAACGTCTTCTATCAGCCACGCCGCTGACAACTTAAATCCCAACTTGAAAAGCATGCGACCTGGCTACCATCCTGCACGCCCCCCATGCACCCTTTTTTCAACCCCAGGGCTGCGCCACTTTAAGCGCGTCCGACTTTCGTCCACGTTGCGCATGTTGTACTGCTTTGCGCTGTCGCGCCACCTTAATCTCTTCATACAGCTCTGTTCCGCAAGCTAGCATGTCTGACAAGACCAGTCCTTTGAATGAGGCCAAGTCAAACTTTTGCCGCAGCTGCTCATCAAATCTAGTCAGATCGTTGTTTGTGAGCGCATCAGCTTCCTGGTTTTGAAGCCGCGGCAGCCAGTACAACTCGAGGTTCGCGCCAACCATTTGCAACTGCATAGCCAGCTCCATCAAAAACGCAGCAAGGGGGAATCTGGTTGTGAGCAACCTTGCAACCACATGGCTATTTCCTTTGTTGTCGGTCCCAGCCGAACAATGGATTCTGCCCCGCATTTGCACTGGCACCCTGAAGACGACAACCGCAGCTAACGAGGCTAGCAGCTCAAGCGAAGCAATCTGTCTGTAGCTTTCACCTGCAGTAAAAAGCCAAGGCGTAGATACGTGATCCAATTTTTCAGAAAACCATCTACAGCGTTTTGTGTCCGTGCTATCCATAGCCCAGCCGCCAATCCAAATCTCATTTCCTTCTGCGCGGGCATCTGTCCGAAACAGTTCCACCTGGTCTCCCGGGGCTGGTGGCACAGATGCCAGGCGCCCACCGTCTGCTAATGCCTTTGCCAGGAACTTAAAGATCAAGATGATCGCCTTGGGCAGGTTACCTGTGATAACCTTTCGCGTCATTGCTGCCGTCCATGCGTACACTGGCCCCAAAAACGGCCTCAAGTGTCCCAGCGCAGTCAAGCCAAAAGAAAGACGGCCCAATACTGCAGACATATCCGCTATACGCACTCGACCCAAATCTGCTGTGTCACTGAGCCACTTCACCAACCATTGCGATTGCGCCAACGACAAGCCGAGCTTACTTCCTTTCAAGCATAACTCGAAACCAACCCAGGCCAGGTCCACACCTCCTTGAAACTTCTTCCATGCAAACGGCAAGCCAACAATGGTCATGAAGTAAATGGTCAAGATAATCTTCTCAATTCCGACTTTATCGCGCGTGATCCAAAGCAAATCGTCAACGTAAACAAGAATGAATAGCTCGCTCTGCCCCAGCAGGTAGTACGCAGCTCTACCCACCCCAGACATGAGCCTACTCCAATGGTATGCCGCGCTCCCAATGCCGAATGTTCCGACAGTATTAATCCAAATATGATCTGGGCGCACGTCTGTCTTGCACGCCTGTAATCCTCAGTCTTCTTCAGCAACTCGCACCAACCGATGCGCTCGCGCCACATCACCTGTCAAGCCAAACCACGCACCTGGTAGTACTTGCAACACAGTTTGCAGATCACCGGCAGTTGGTGTGCGGAGCTGATCCCGGACCACAATGGCTGGATTCACTCCAACGCCATGTGTCCCGTCATGGATCACACGGACCGATCCATCCTTCTTCCCTATCGCTCCTAAGGACGCTAGGGCCAGCCGATCCCCAAATTTTTGCTTTGCTTCACTCAAAGGCATCTCAATCATGCAACCCATAGCAGCTTCAGTTTCAAATTGCTTCTGAACGAGGCGAGCATGATCACGGGCTGACAAATAGTTATCTCTCTCCATGTCTAGGCTGCTCTCTTCTTCTTTGTATTGTCTCCACTTAATCTTCTTCTCAAATACAGCAGGAACGCGAGGCAGTTTGGCATTTGGCCCCACGCGCACTCCTTTAGCAAAGGAGTTGCTTGATGTGTAGGACGCTCTGCTGTCGGGGTCGCCCGAAATTCGCAAGAACTCTTCAATGGCCGCTAGGAACTAGACGACGGTTGGCCCGAGAGCGAAAAAGATGTGTTTCAAGCAGCTCTGAGTATGGTAGTCGTAAAAGATAGTCGGTGAATAGTTGGTGAATTTTATTGGTGAATTTTATATGAGCTATGGAAAGACATGATGTAAAAAAGTAAGATTGATCAAGAAGAGAATATTTGGTAAAGGGCATCAGATGACATGTGTCTTGCAACCACAGAGAGAAAGAGGGGGAAGAGATAAAGAGAGAGAGAGAGAGGTCAGACGCATTTCCACACAAAGACCTTTGAGATACAAAATTGAACGGTGCAGTGATTCCCGAATTATTTATTTTTTTTGGTCCACTGCTCATAATTTGAATGAAAACAACACATATATGTTTTTCGTGCTATACATCACATAGATCCACTGCATCGTAAACAAACACTGCAATTCTCGAGATCTCATGGACTGACCCTACAGAAACCTCGAGAAGTGCAAGAAATGTTACAGATACCCGTTTGCCAATCCTCACTTGTTTCACGAACATTCAGCGTACATATAAGAATATGGATGTTCACTCTGTGCACAATGCATCTTGTCTCTACGTCCACGTCTGAGCCCAGGAAAGAAGTACTTGGTAACCTCTACAACTCCTTTACACAGAAACACTTTTACACACAGACGCTTTTACACACAGACGCAACGCTTTTACACACAGACGCTTTTACACACAGACGCTTTTACACACAAAAGCTTTTACACAGAGACGGTTTTACACACAGACGCTTCTACACGCAGATACGTTTTACACACGCACACACGCTTTCACACACAAACGCTTTTACACACAGACGCGTTGACACACAAACGCTTTTACACAGGACGCTTTTACACGCAGATGCTTTTTACACACGCACACACGCTTTCAAACACAAACGCTTTTACACACAGACGCTTTTACACACAGACACTTGTACAGAAACGAAAGCGTCCATCGCAATTTTTCCTCAGTTTTTGACGTCCAACGTCCATTTCGTGCGAAAGGGTTACGATTGACCAAGTAAAATCGCAATTTTACCTCAGTTTTTGGCGTCCAACGTCCATTTCGTGCGAAAGGGTTGCGTTTCGTGGCGCTCCGGCGGCACCGCCCCCGCCTTAAGAGAGAATAGAAGAAGAGCGAGAGGAGATCTGCAGATGTGAAGGTGTGAAGATTTAGATCGGCAGATGTGAGATCTAGATCAGGTGTGAGGGTGAAGATCTAGATCTGCAGGTGTGAAGGTATGAAGATCTAGATCTGCAGATGTGAGGGTGTGAAGATCTAGATCTGCAGATGTGAAGGTGTGAAGATCTAGATCGGCAGATGTGAGGGTGTGAAGATCTAGATCTGCAGGTGTGAGGGTGTGAAGATCTAGATCTGCAGATGTGAGGGTGTGAAGATCTAGATCTGCAGGTGTGAGGGTGTGAAGATCTAGATCTGCAGGTGTGAGGGTGTGAAGATCTAGATCTGCAGATGTGAAGGAGTGAAGATCTAGATCAGCAGATGTGAAGGAGTGAAGATCTAGATCAGCAGATGTGAAGGAGTGAAGATCTAGATCAGCAGATGTGAAGGAGTGAAGATCTAGATCAGGTGTGAGGGTATGAAGATCTAGATCAGCAGATGTGAAGGAGTGAAGATCTAGATCCGCAGATGTGAAGGAGTGAAGATCTAGATCAGCAGATGTGAAGGAGTGAAGATCTAGTATAACGGCTGCTTTTTTACGAAGAACCCTTCGCAGGCGCTCTCGGGAAAAAGGGTTGCCCCCCCTGCTCAAGAAACACTGAACACCACATAAAAGTAAGGCATCCAGAAACATGATGAACATTCGAACCCGGGTCGTCCAGTTATGTTGCCCAAAGTAAAGTTAGCACCACAACGAAGACAACTACACCTACAGCAACATTCAACGATAAGGGTGCTATCGAATCCCACTACTCGCCCCTGCGTGTCGACCCGCGCACGGCACATTTCTAAGTCAAAATGTTAAAAACACCAGGGGTGCGGACCACTTTTGGAAGTTCAGATGTCGTTTTGCGTGGCAGGCGCAAGGGATTGTGCACCTTGTCAAAAGTGAGCAAAACGTGAAGGTTTTGTAGAAGTTTCAAAAACGATGGCAGGCGTGGGGCATTTGAAGAGGATCTGCAAAGATGCATTCTCGCGTGGCAGGCGCAGTACAAGAGACATGTTCATCAGAGCTGTTAGGAGGTCTGGGCGCTGATTTCCTGAGAGGGGTTGCATTTTGGAGCCTCAGATCTTCAGGTTTGCTGAGATGATTTTGCGCCACAGGTGCAGCACTTCGGATGACCTGGCATCAATTTTTCGTGGCAGGCGCAGTACTTTAGACAGGTGGAGCGGAAAAAAACGCAAAACGCATTGGCACGAGGCCGTCAGCTCTACACTCAACTTTCTATTCACGTCGCTTCGCGACGGCAACCGCCCGCACCGCATCGTTGGGCAGCTGCTCGTAACTGCCAATGATGTCGGCCATTGAGACCAAAAACATCCGAAAGTACTGATTGTCGGAAAAAAAAACGCGAAGAATTTGATAGCCATGTATAGCGGACCAACGCAGTTCAAAAAATAACGAAAAACATGAAAAAACGGCGAAATTGCTGTTATTTACAGTGTTTTTGCGCGGTGCAGAAGCAGAAACCACTGCAAATACCATGGTTTTTGAGGGTCAGGTGGCCAAAAACACTGTAATTTACAGTGTTTTTTTGACTAACGTCAAAAAACACTGGTACTTACGATGTTTTCATTCACACCGTAACATAAAACAGCGTAATTTACGAGGTTTTTGGAAATTTTGAAGCTAGCCGTCAAGCATGCAGAAAACAGAAAAACACTGTAAAAACCAGTGTTTCTGCTATCACAAAACGACGAAAATCAGTCCGAAAACGGGTCCAAAAACTCAAAAATCCGCCTCCGGGCCCGGCCACCTGCGGAACCGCAAAAAAAGATTTTGCAAACCAAAAAATTGAGGTCAAAAAGTCGAAAAACACGTTTTTTTTTCACTTTTCGCTTGCCGATTTTGGATGGGCGCGTTCACGAACAGGTGTCTTCCGTACTGTTTTTTACAGTGTTTTTTGAAGGCGAGCGTCACGACCTATCAAAAACAGGAGGTTTTGGCCGAAAAATGCCCCCCCCCAGGTAAACTTGTAACCTTTTACGAGTGCCATCCGGAAGATCACGGCCCAGCACCTTCGGTGCGGGCGGATTTTTGAAGGAAGTCTCGCAGAATTGTTTCGTTTTTAATGTTGTCAACTTCAAATATTGAGGAAGTCTCGCAGAATCGTTTCGTTTTTGATGCTGTCAAGTTCAAAAAATGAGGACGTCTCGCAGAATTGTTTCGTTTGTGATGTTGTCAAGTTCAAAAACTGAGGAAGTCTCGCAGAATAGCTTCGTTTTCAAGCTTGCATATAGACAGATAGATAGATAGATAGACAACTACAACTGCAACTACAACCACAAGTACCACTACACTGCACTACTACTACTACAACTACAAGTACAAATATACTACGCTACATTACACAACACTGATTACACTACATTACACTAATTACATCTAATTGCACTACACTACACTAATTACACTACAACTACTACAGCAGCAACTACTACAACAGCAACTACTGCAACAGCAACTACTACAACAGCAGCCACTACAACAGCAACTGCTACAACAGCAACTACTAGTAGCAATAATATTATTATTTTTACTACTACTACTACTGCTACTACTACTACTACTACTACCACAACTACCACTACCACCACCACTACCACTACCACCACCACCACCACCGCCACCACCGCTACAACTACAATTGCAATTACGGCTACACTGCAATGAGCATTACCGTACAATACGCTAATGAAACTGCAGTACTTTACAGCTAAAAATGCAAATTAAATACAGCTACAACTACACTACATTACGCAACACTACACTACACTAATTACATTACATTACACTACAACTGCAACTACCACTACATCGCACTACACGACACTACACTACAAATACAACTACGCTACTTTACACTACAATACACTAGACTAGGCTACACTATACCAGGCTACAGTACGCAACGCTACAGTACGCTACACTATACCACGCTACAGTACGCAACACTACAGCACACTACACTAATCACACCACAACTACAACTGCAACTACACTACACTAATTACACTAAATTACAACTACAACTTACAACTACAACTCCACTACACTACAACTACAACTACACCTACAACTGCAACTACAACTACAACTGCAACTACAACTACAACTGCACTACACCGCACTACATCCAACAGTTGTGGTGAGGTGACCACTGCAACCATTGCAGCCACTCAGGAAAACACAACTCCAACCACCTTTCGGTCCATCAGTGGATTCGCTCTGCCATCCGTGAGTCACAACAACCAACCCTTCCTATAGGTTTCCTAGTTTTGAAACTTCCGCCACCGCCGTGTGGTACT
>CAMXCT020001887.1:104798-109877 GCA_947184155.2 Cladocopium goreaui | reverse complement strand
AGCGAGCCTACTTTCCACAAGTCATTGGAAAAACACAGTGTTTCGCGACTTTCCTACCTTTTCGCGCATCTGTATCTTCTGTCTTCTTACTCTTTCTCTTCTAATCTTCCTCCTTCTAATCTTCTAATCTTTCTCTTCTCTATGCCTCTTCCCTGCTCTGCTTTTCATCTCTCCATATTGTCGGAAGTTTGACTTCTAAACTTCCTTCGAATACGTTCCTTAAGTTCATGATTTCGAGGGGCAATATTAGCACAAAACGCTTCGCAAACACAAGGACTCAGAAGTCTGCTCCGAAAGATTGACATTTTGACACGCTTCCTTTTCCCGCATTGCGCTCGCAAGTTTTCTCAGAATATCGTACCTCCACCCCCAAAAAAATCTATGATATCCCCTGGGCCTATACCCCCCAAACATTTCGAGGGCCACCTTGGGTCAACAGCATCATGAATCGACCTGCTTGAAAGGAATGAAATATACCCAGCAGCCCCCACAGCAACCGGTGTGGTAGCAAAAAGGCACTTCGATGGATTTGGGCCTTACCATATTGTAATGTTCACCGCTTCTGATTCCTTGCAGGCAACCTCACGCACGACTGATTGCTCAATGAATTTAAACATGGCTCTTCCGGAAGTTGTTCTCGTCGGTCAACGATTGCACGAAGACCTGCATTTTCCAAAGACATGTGAGCCGTGTTGGTGGGCGAGCAAGGTGAAGTAGCAGTCATGCATGTGTACCTACCAAGAAACACACACACACATATATATATATATACATACACATACAATGTACTTCTTATCATATGCACATTGGCCCAAATACGAATATAGAGATTTACGAAGAGGAACGTTTTTACATGTATACACAAACATGCATCTCAACAAAGCATACATGCACTCTGCACACACATGCGTGCAGCACGATTACACACATACACATCTTGAAAGATACACGTTGCCGTTGCTGTACACACATGCGCATGTTTACATACAATCTGACCTGTTGATCATTTACACCGAAATTTACGTATACACACATACACATCTTCATGAAGGAATGACGAACAAATACATGCAAAGAAACGTATAAGGCTGGGACATATGACACAAGATCCACCAAGGTAATCATAATTTAGAAGGGGTGCAATTTTTTGTTTTTGTCTTGTAAATTTGCTTTGTTTTTCAGTCTGGGGCACTTTTCCTTGCTATTTGCTCCGTTTTGGAACAAAAACTTGTACTTTGCTGAGTTTTGGAGCTAAAATGTGCCATTTGCACCGTTCATCGATTTTTCCATGGTTTTAACCGGTTTTTCCATGGTGTTCATTGATTTACTCAAAGGGATCATCGATTTTCCATAGTTTTCATTGAGATTTCCATGATTTCAATTGATTTTTCCATGGTTTCGATCGATTTTTCCATGCATAACATGCACCTGGTGAACATGTAGAATACAGGTTGAAGCACAACCGTGTTGGGTCTAAATAGTGGCATTGGATGCTATCATAGTGTTGGTTGGTTTTGGGTTTATTTAGGGTTGGTTTGGGATCATTTAGGATTGGTTTCGGGCTGGTAATGTTTGTTTAGGGCTGGTTTAGGGTTTAGGGTTTAGGGTTTAGGGTTGGTTTAGGGTTTATTTAGGGTTATTTTAGGGTTCGTTTAGGATTTATTTACGGTTGGTTTAGGGTTTACTTTGGGTTATTTAGTGTTGGTTTAGATTTATTTAGGGTTGGTTTAGGGTTTATTTAGGTTTGGTTTATGGTTGGTTTAGGGACATTTAAGTTATTTTAGGTTTGGTTTAAGGTTTATTTCGGGTTATTTAGTTTAGGGTTTATTAAGGGTTGGCTAGGGTTTATTTAGGCTTGGTTTAGGGTTGGTTTAAGGTTTATTTAGGGTTTGGTTTAATGTTTATTTAGGGTTGGTTTACAGTTTATTTAAAGTTTGTTTTGGGTTTATTTATACTAAATTTCTGACAGATAGAATATGGACTAATTATTTTTTGTTAATTACTTCAATTCAGGATTTTTTCGCCGACCCGTGAGCCTGAGAATTCTATCTGCATGCAGATAGAATATGGGATGTACAAATCATATATAAACATACAAAACATACATATTCAGTTCAAACCTGCACCACGGGCACATATGTATATTTGTTTATACGAATGATATGTTTACAAGAAAATGGTTGCTGGGAATGCACATAGAATATAGCACAGCATTGCACACACACACATTTATTCACATGCATAATTGCCAGCACCACTTCCTATGCATCTTTTTGATGGCTATGTTCATAAACAAAGCAAATACAGAAGGCACCTTGCGACTTTCTTTTAATAAAATTGGTTGCAGGAATTGCACATAGAATACACGATGGCGATTACCGTTTTCTATTGCCATGTCGGGGGTGAGCGACAAGAAGTAAACGGATGCAAAATGAAAGGAAATGAATGCAACATGAAAGGATATGAATGGAATTTGAAAGGAAATGAATGGAAAATGAAAGGAAACACATGCAAAATGAAAGGACATGAATGCAAAATGCACGGAAATGGTTGAAAAAAACAAACATATTATGTTTGCTATGGTATTGATTCATTTGTATCATATGCTTTGTTTACAAGAAATTGGTTGCAGGGAATGCGCATAGAATATAGCACAGCATTGCGCACACACACGCACATTTATTCACATGGATCATTGCCAGCACCACTTCCTATGCATAATTTTGACGGCTATGTTCATAAACAAAGCAAATACCGAAGGCACCTTGCGACTTTCTTTTAATGAAATTGGTTGCAGGAATTGCACATAGAATGCACGATTATCGTGTTCTATTGCCGTGCCGGGGGTGAGCGACAAGATTTCCAAAGCAAAATGAAAGGAAACGGATGCAAGATGATAGGAAATGAATGCAACATGAAAGGATATGAATGGAATTTGAAAGGAAATGAATGGAAAATGAAAGGAAACACATGCAAAATGAAAGGAAATGAATGCAAAATGCACGGAAATGGATGGAAAGAAACAAACATATTATGTTTGCTATGGTATTGATTCATTTGTATCATATGATCTGTTTACAAGAAATTGGTTGCAGGGAATGCACATAGAATATAGCACAGCATTGCGCACACACTTGCTCAGAAACATCTTATCGAATTACTGATGTGGAATGCATCGTACGTGCAAAAACACTTCAGTTAAACCTGACAGGAGAAATTGGATGACCCTACGTGAAATTCATTGCGACGTATGCTTTCTCCGTCCTTGCTCGAAGGAAAGTTCTGATGCAGCTGAACCAGTCGTAATTGACCAAAAGTAATTCCAGATTGCGACAACAGTGCAGAAAAAAAATGAAAGTTTCAAATGTCCGGCAAGGAGGTTCTTGGGTTGAGCCTCTTCCCATTTCTGAAAGTTAGCAGGTATGTGACTCCAGCGTCCCGGAGTCATATCAGTCATGAATGCAGCCCTCTTCGTTGGGCAATCAGCTGCAAACATGAGATTGCCCCCCTGCGTGAAATTGAAAACAGAAAATCATGAACCTTTAAAATTAAAAGTGCACCGAAGTACCGGATAGAAGTTTTACATCTGTTCAGATGGTCCACACACACGCCTCGCTGCCGCGAGGCTACTTTTTGCCATTTGCGGAATGGTTCGGAAAGCTCTTATTGGGGCCCTGAAGCTGGATGTAGCGATTAACGCAAGATCAAAATACAGGGAAGAAATCAGCTGCTGAATTATTCCTACAGCTCAGAACGCCTCGTCGGAAAGTGCCTCCATTCGAAGGGCTTGATCTGACAATGTGCGGGTAGATTCTGCCAGGTGACTGGCAAGGTGAGCCAAGTCTGCTGCCGAGAAGATCTGGACCAGATGTCTTGTCAGGTCATCATCTGGATCCTCGAGTCGTTCGAGTATTGCCATGTTGGCATCCCTGTCATTGTTGAGAATGTTCCAGAAGAAGGTTGCCAGTTGTTGGATCTGGACAGGTGGTGGAGTAATGTCCACATTGGCGGCGATGGAGTCGGTGTCATCCATGCCAGATCCTTGTACTGATACTGGGCTTTCTGGAGCTTCATGGTGATAGGGATGCCAATTTCCATCCAGGGGCATTTCTGGAATTTGGAAATAGCGTCGCCAGTAGTTGGCAAGTTGGGAGGATTGATCCCAGGAGTCAATCCAACCGTTTCGACCAGCACGAATGTGGCCGATGATCCCATTGAAGAAGAACTCCGGCTGCCTGCTTCGATGGACCCCACGTCGATCCACTTCCGTCACCATAAGTCGGCGAAGTGCCGGTTGGGAATTGTCAGCTTGAGGTGTTTGAACCTCGACAAAGTAGTATGCGTGAAGCTGACGACGAGTTTCTGCCAATTCCATCTGGTGTGGATAAGCTTCTTCTTCAAGTCTTGGAAGGATTGGAGTCTGGTGATCGGCAGGAGCTGGGATGGGTGTGGCTGTGTCTGCAGTTGAGTACCGATAATGGGATGTATGGTCACCTGATCCTGCAGGTAGGATGGATGGCCCAGCATCAGAAGCTGTGGGATCAGTGTCACTGCGAGAAGGAGTAAATGGGTCCGAAGGAGCAGCAGTGCTACTGGGATGTCCATGACTACGAGATCTCCATGAGTAACGACGTGGCATGCTCATCGAAGATGAAGGGTACGTGAAGCCGGCAAGCAGAGAATCACGTTTGGTCATGGTGCAGCTGGAGCCAAGGGCTGAAAAGGAGCCAAGAAGTTTGAAACAATACAAAAAAGAGACCAAGGACAAGAACACGAACAAGAAAACCAAAAACAAGCCGGCAATGCAAAAGGAACTTTTTTGACCATCTCATGGAAGCATGTTGCGATTGGGAAGGGCTTCATGGCAGCTCATGCGCATGATATAAGGCTGAAGGTGAGACGTAAACGGTCGAATATCATTGGGAAATAAAATGCTCAATTCTTGACCTTCAGTCCAATGAGGACGGAAATCATGAAGAAGATCAACAAGTCGGTTTTCGTTGCGGAGAGCAAATGTATCGCCAGTTTCGTCTTGCCATCTGATGTCCATGGAAGACGGGGGCAAGTAGTGATCCCATG
>CAMXCT020001887.1:84798-97298 GCA_947184155.2 Cladocopium goreaui | reverse complement strand
ATGAATGCAAAAAGGACATGAATGGAACATGAAAGGAAATGAATGCCCAAAATGGAAGGAGATGAAGAAATAATGACAGGAAACAAATGGAGATTAAAAGGAAATGGATGCAAAATCATAGGACATGGATGGAAACTGAAAAGAGATTAATGGGAAATGAATGGACATGAATGCAACATAAAAGGAAATGAATGCAAAATTGGAAGGAAAGGGACGGAAGGTTTTCTCTGTCAAGCCCCTTTCATAAAACAGTTCAAAATGTTGCAGATAGAATATATCTGGAGGCCAGCATTGCTGGTCGTGTAGATATATAATGCGGGCTCAACATACTACATAGTTATTTGTATCTAATGTATTTGGAAGCCAGCATTTTACATATGCATTCTATTCACAACATATATTTGGAAGCCAGCGTTGCTGGTTGTGTATATAGATATATGACACGGGTTCCACATGCCAGACATGTATTTTGTATAGAAAATAGACAGAAAACATGTCTTAAAACTAACATGTTTCATATTTTATTTTTCTGATATGCTATCTGCTGGTGGGAATGACTTTTTTCATATATAATCTAGTCTATATAAAATATTCTATCACAAGAGCCAAAGGATCGTCTTGCCAAGAAGCAGCTCGTTAGAGTACAAGAAGCCAGAGCAGCAGAACCAAAACACAAAAAATGATGCAGAATGTAGAGAAGATCACTATTCCTGAAATCTTTGTTTCGCGCGACGATGTACAGACTGACAATTTGAACTGGGGTAGGGGAAAATTCTGCAAGAGCTGGGAAGGAAGTGGAGGGAACGTGTTTTCTGCTAAGGCCCTTTCATAAAAGGTTCAAAATGTTGCAGATAGAATATATTTGGAAATCAGCGTTGCTGGTTCTGGAAGCCAATATTTTACATTTATATATAATTATATATATGCATTTTATTCGCAATATATATATATATATATTTGGAAGCCAGCGTTGCTGGTTGTGTATAAATATATATATATGACACGGGTTCCACATGCAATACACGTATTCTGTTTGGAACATATATATATACAGTAAACATGTATCCAAGCTAACATCTTTCATATTCTATCTGTACGATATTCTATCTGCTGGTGGGAATTACTTTTTTATATATATAAAATATTCTATCTGCATACTAATTACTGGCACATATTCTATGTGCCATAAATTTAGTATAGGGTTATTTAGGGTTGGTTTAGGGTTGGTTTAGGGTTTAGGGTTTAGGGTTGGTTTAGGGTTATTTTAGGGTTCGTTTAGGATTTATTTACGGTTGGTTTAGGGTTTACTTTGGGTTATTTAGTGTTGGTTTAGATTTATTTAGGGTTGGTTTAGGGTTTATTTAGGTTTGGTTTATGGTTGGTTTAGGGACATTTAAGTTATTTTAGGTTTGGTTTAAGGTTTATTTCGGGTTATTTAGTTTAGGGTTTATTAAGGGTTGGCTAGGGTTTATTTAGGCTTGGTTTAGGGTTGGTTTAAGGTTTATTTAGGGTTTGGTTTAGTGTTTATTTAGGGTTGGTTTACAGTTTATTTAAAGTTGTTTTGGGTTTATTTAGGGTTATTTAGGGTTGGTTTAGGGTTTGTTTAGGGTTGGTTTAGGGTTGGTTTAGGGTTTATTTGGGGTTGGTTTAGGGTTATTTCGGGTTATTTAGTTTAGGGTTAGTTGAGGGTTGGTTTAGGGTTTATTTAGGGATGGTTATGTTGGGGTGGTTTAGGGTAATTTAGGGTTATTTAGGGCTATTTGTGGTTATTTAGGGTTGGTTTATGGTCGATTTAAAGTCTGCTGAGGGTTGGACTGAGGTACATGTAGGGAAAAAGGGTGTGTATATAAAGATAGATAGAAAGATAGAAAGATAGAAGGATAGACTAGACGACGGTTGGCCCGAGAGCGAAAAAGATGTTTTTCAAGCAGCTCTGAGGATGGTAGTCGTAAAAGATAGTCGGTGAATGGTTGGTGAATTTTTATGAGCTATGGAGGGATAAGGTGTGAAAAGTAAGATTGATTAAGAAGAGGATATTTGGTAAAGGGCATCAGATGGCACGTGTCTTGCAACCACAGAGAGAGAGAGAAGGAAAGGGAGATAGAAAGAAAACATGGAGAAATACAATGTGAGCAACAAAAGTGCACAGGAGGCTCGGTACCATGATGCTGCGAATGACATGTGTCATCTCATTTTACTATGGTATTTCCTACACACATTGCCGAAAAAGCTCGGTACCATCATTCCTCGGATGTGAAGAAACGCGACGCTCTTATACAGAGACGCTTTTACACACAGAAGCTTTTACACACAGACGCTTTTACACACAGACCCCTTTACACACAGACGCTTTTACACACAGACACTTTTACACACAGACCATTTTACACACAGACACTTTTACACACAGACGCTTTTAAACACAGACTCCTTTACACACAGACGCTTTTACACACAGACTCCTTTACACACAGACCATTTTACACACAGACACTTTTACACACAGACACTTTTACACAGACTCCTTTACACACAGACGCTTTTACACACAGACTCCTGTACACACAGACGCTTTTACACACAGACTCCTTTACACACAGACACTTTTACACACAGACTCCTTTACACACAGACGCTTTTACACACAGGCACTTTTACACACAGACCATTTTACACACACAGACTCCTTTACAGACAGAAGCTTTTACACACAGACGCTTTTGCGCACAGAGGCTTTTACACACAGAAGCTTTTACACACAGACGCTTTTACACACAGACACTTTTACACACAGACTCCTTTACACACAGACGCTTTTACACACAGACTCCTTTACACACAGACACTTTTACACACAGACCATTCTACACACAGAAGCTTTTACACACAGAAGCTTTTACACACAGACACTTTTACACACAGAAGCTTTTACACACAGAAGCTTTTACACACAGACTCCTTTACACATAGACGCTTTTACACAGCAGACTCCTTTACACACAGACGCTTTTACACACAGACACTTTTACACACAGACCATTTTAAACACAGACACTTTTACACACAGAAGCTTTTAAACACAGATGCTTTTACACACAGCAGCTTTTACACACACACTTTTGCACACAGACTCATTTACACACAGGCGCTTTTACACACAGACACTTTTACACACAGACTCCTTTACACACAGACGCTTTTACACACAGACACTTTTACACACAGACTCCTTTACACACAGACGCTTTTACACACAGAGGCTTTTACACACAGACACAGAGAGGCTTTTACACACAGACTCCTTTACACACAGACGCTTTTACACACAGACACTTTTACACACAGACTCCTTTACACACAGACGCTTTTACACACAGACTCCTTTACACACAGACACTTTTACACACAGACCATTCTACACACAGAAGCTTTTACACACAGAAGCTTTTACACACAGACACTTTTACACACAGACCATTTTACACACAGACACTTTTACACACAGACGCTTTTAAACACAGACTCCTTTACACACAGACGCTTTTACACACAGACTCCTTTACACACAGACGCTTTTACACACAGACACTTTTACACACAGACTCCTTTACACACAGACGCTTTTACACACAGACACTTTTACACACAGACCATTTTACAAACAGACACTTTTACACACAGAAGCTTTTAAACACAGAAACTTCTACACACAGAAGCTTTTACACACAGAGGCTTTTACACACAGACTCCTTTACACACAGACGCTTTTACACACAGACTCCTTTACACACAGACGCTTTTACACATAGACGCTTTTACACACAGACTCCTTTACACACAGACGCTTTTACACACAGACACTTTTACACACAGACCCTTTTACACACAGACACTTTTACACGCAGAAGCTTTTAAACACAGATGCTTTTACACACAGAAGCCTTTACACACACACTTTTGCACACAGACTCATTTACACACAGGCGCTTCTACACACAGACACTTTTACACACAGACTCCTTTACACACAGACGCTTTTACACACAGAGGCTTTTACACACAGAAGCTTTTACACACAGAAGCTTTTACACACAGACACTTTTACACACAGAAGCTTTTACACACAGAAGCTTTTACACACAGACTCCTTTACACACAGACGCTTTTACACACAGACACTTTTACACACAGACCATTTTACACACAGACACTTTTGCACACAGACCATTTTACACACAGACACTTTTGCACACAGACCATTTTACACACAGAAGCTTTTACACACAGAAGCTTTTACACACAGACTCCTTTACACACAGACGCTTTTACACACAGACGCTTTTACACACAGACACTTTTACACACACTCCTTTACACACAGACGCTTTTACACACAGACACTTTTACACACAGACCATTTTACACACAGACACTTTTACACACAGAAGCTTTTAAACACAGAAGCTTTTACACACAGAAGCTTTTACACACAGACTCCTTTTCACACAGAAACTTTTACACACAGAAGCTTTTACACATTTCACACACAGAAGCTGTTGCACACAAACACTTTCACACACAGAGACCGGACCCGTGAAATCGCAATTTTACTTCAGTTTTGGACGTTCAACGTCCATTTCGTGCGAAAGGGCTGTGATGGGCCAAGTAAAATCGCAATTTTACATCAGTTTTTGACGTCCAACGTCCATTTCGTGCGAACGGGTTGCGCTCGACTATATAACTAGAATCGCAATTTTACCGCAGTTTTTGACGTGCAACGTCCATTTCGTGCGAAAGGGTTGCGCTCGACTAAACTAAAATCACAATTTTGCCTCAGTTTTTGACGTCCAACGTCCATTTCGTGCGAAAGGGTTGCGATGGACACCTCAAAATCGCAATTTTACCGCAGTTTTTGGCGTCCAACGTCCATTTCGTGCGAAAGGGTCGCGATGGACAAAGTAAAATCGCAATTTTACCTCAGTTTTTGACGTCCAACGTCCATTTCGTGCGAAAAGGTTGCCCGTGACACCTCAAAATCGCAATTTTACATCAGTTTTTGACGTCCAACGTCCATTTCGTGCGAAAGGGTTGCGCTCGACTAACTAGAATCGCAATTTTACCGCAGTTTTTGACGTGCAACGTCCATTTCGTGCGAAAAGGTTGCCCGTGACACCTCAAAATCGCAATTTTACATCAGTTTTTGACGTCCAACGTCCATTTCGTGCGAAAGGGTTGCGCTCGACTAACTAGAATCGCAATTTTACCGCAGTTTTTGACGTGCAACGTCCATTTCGTGCGAAAGGGTTGCGTTTCGTGGCGCTCCGGCGGCACCGCCCCCGCCTTAAGAGAGAGATAGAAAGAAGAGCGAGAGGAGATGTGCAGATGTGAAGGTGTGAAGATGTAGATCTGCAGATGTGAGGGTGTGAAGATGTAGATCTGCAGATGTGAAGGTGTGAAGATGTAGATCAGCAGATGTGAGGGTGTGAAGATCTAGATCTGCAGATGTGAGGGTGTGAAGATGTAGGTCAGCAGATGTGAAGGTGTGAAGATGTAGATCTGCAGATGTGAAGGTGTGAAGATGTAGATCTGCAGATGTGAAGGTGTGAAGATGTAGATCAGCAGATGTGAGGGTGTGAAGATGTAGACCTGCAGACGTGAAGGTGTGAAGATGTAGATCAGCAGATGTGAGGGTGTGAAGATGTAGATCAGCAAATGTGAGGGTGTGAAGATGTAGATCAGCAGATGTGAAGGTGTGAAGATGTTGATCAGCAGATGTGAAGGTGTGAAGATGTAGATCAGCAGATGTGAGGGTGTGAAGATGTAGATCAGCAGATGTGAAGGTCTGAAGATCTAGATCAGCAGATGCAAGGTGTGAAGATGTATTACAACAGCTGCTTTTTTACGAAGAACCCTTCGCAGGCGCTCTCGGGAAAAAATCACCCATCCTACAACATCGCACCATGTGACGAAGATTCAACTTTGACCACAAAAACAAATTATGCTAAAATCCATTTTTGACGCACCCAACCTCCCTTGATGGCGCCAAGACTTTCATCAACGCGTCGCGCAGCTCTGCTACAGTGAGCCATTTGTTGTCGGGTCGTGTCTCCACACCACCCGCAGCAGCCAGGGCGCGAAGCTCATCTCTTGATATTTCCGACAGAGCACTACGGAGCCATTCCACACCATGTGAAACAGCTCCTACGCGAAGTTCTTCCAATTTGGCAGCCCATGCAACTTCTCGATCATCCACCCACAGCATCCAACACAGTGCCACCACAAAAAAAAATCACCCATCCTACAAGATTGCACCATGTGACGAACATTCAACTTCTATCAAAAATACAAATTTGATTAAAACCCATTTTTGACGCACCCAACCTCCGTTGATGGCACCAAGACTTTCACCAACGCGCTGCGCAGCTGTGCTACAGTGAGCCATTTGTTGTCGGGTCGTGTCTCCACACCACCCGCAGCAGTTAGGGGCCGAAGCTCAGCACTTAATATTTCCGACAGAGCACTACGGAGCCATTCCACACCATGTGAAACAGCTCCTACGCGAAGTTCTTCCAATTTAGCAGCCGATCCAACTTCCTACAGGCCCACAGCATGCAACACACCGCAACCACAAAACATCACTCATCCGACAACATTGAACCATGTAACAAACATTCAACTTTCGTCATATCCTTTTTCTGCCACACCCGACCTGCGTTGGGGGTGCCAAGACTTCCAACAATCGAGCGCGCAGCTCTCCAACTGCGAGCCACTTCTTGTCCGGTCCACGGCCAACATTCCGAGCACTTGCCATTTTGCGAAGCTCCAGTGCGGAAATTTCTTCCAGGGCCCCCTGGAGCCATTCACGGCCCCTGGTCACACTACTGCTACGCAGCTCCTGCAACCGAATTTCCACGGCATTGGACGACGCGGTCGCCTGCTCCATTCGCACGGACAATCCCTTCAGCAAATGAAACAGTGACCGCAATGCTTTCACAAGTGTCACGGGTGCGCCACTTGAACCAAACAATTTGCATGCAGATAATGCTCACTAGCAAGCATGTTCACCGTCAATCTCTGTCATTTCCATGTTGTCCACCAAGAACAAAAGCCGCAACACAAACAAAGTTCCAAAAATGTACATCGTGACTGCCATCATCACCCTCACTGCAACTAAAGCAACCGAGCTCCACACATTGCTAGCGCGGGTGCTATCAATCATCCATCCTCAGCCGATGTCCAACAGTTCTGTATTATCATGCTAAACACAAATCAATCCTTGCAGTCACATGCCACCCCAACAGAAACCAGAACTCAATTTTCAATGCAACCGTTCCATGTCCACGGACAGCCCCTACAGAGCATGGAACAATCACAAAACACAATCTCCAAAGAATCAATGCAAGACCATGTCGCGGGTATTACTTTCAAGGCATCTCTGCATTCACTTGAGGCTCCGACCAAACGATTCTTTTGTAGAAGATGCAGTTGAATGCCGCTCGCACAGACTTGTGCGGTAAAACTCCATGCTTGAATTGGAACAATCAGAAAACACAATCTCCAAAGAATGAATGCAACACCATGTCCACAGAGACAGAACATGGAACAATCACAAAACACAATCTCCAAAAAATGCATGCAGGACCATATCCACAGAAGAAAGATGTCGACAGCATTGCTTTAAATGCATATCTGTATCCACTTGAGGCTCCGACCAGAGAACATGGTTGCACAAACTCCATACTTGAATCCCACGGGACTGTATGATCCGACTAAAGACAAATCAATCCTCGCAGTCACATACCACCTCAACAGAAAACAAAAAACAATTTTCAATCCAACCGTTGCATCTCTCAATCGCAGACTTTTACACACAGACGCTTTTGCACACAGACGCTTTTACACACAGACACTTTTACACGCAGATGCTTTTGCACACAAACACTTTTACACACAGACGCTTTTGCACACAGACGCTTTTACACACAGACTCCTTTACACACAGACGCTTTTACACACAGACACATTTACACACAGACCATTTTGCACACAGACACTTTTACACACAGACCATTTTACACACAGACCATTTTACACACAGACACTTTTACACACAGAAGCTTTTACACACAGAAGCTTTTACACACAGACACTTTTACACACAGACGCTTTTACACACAGAGGCTTTTACACACAGACTCCTTTTACACACAGACACTTTTACACACAGACCATTTTACACACAGACACTTTTACACACAGCACTTTTACACGCAGATGCTTTTGCACACAAAAGCTTTTACAACACAGAGGCTTTTACACGCAGACAACTTTACACACAGACGCTTTTACACACAGACGCTTTTACATACAGAAGCTTTTACACACAGTCACTTTCACACACAGAAGCTTTTACACACAGAAGCTTTTACACACAGAGGCTTTTACACACAGAGGCTTTTACACACAGGCGCTTCTGCACACAGACGCTTTTACACTCAGACGCTTTTACACTCAGACTCCTTTTACACACAGACACTTTTACACACAGACCATTTTACACAGAGACACTTTTACACACAGACGCTTTTACACGCAGATGCTCTTGCACACAAAAGCAATACACACAGAGGCTTTTACACGCAGACAACTTTACACACAGACGCTTTTACACACAGACGCTTTTACATACAGAAGCTTTTACACACAGAGACCGGACCCGTGAAATCGCAATTTTTCCTCAGTTTTTGACGTTCAACGTCCATTTCGTGCGAAAGGGTCGCGATGGACAAAGTAAAATCGCAATTTTACCTCAGTTTTTGACGTCCAACGTCCATTTCGTGCGAAAAGGTTGCCCGTGACACCTCAAAATCGCAATTTTACATCAGTTTTTGACGTCCAACGTCCATTTCGTGCGAAAGGGTTGCGCTCGACTAACTAGAATCGCAATCTTACCGCAGTTTTTGACGTTCAACGTCCATTTCGTGCAAAAGCGTTGCGATGGACTAACTAAAATCGCAATTTTGGCTCAGTTTTTGACGTCCAAGCCCCCGCCTTAAGAGAGAGATAGAAAGAAGAGCGAGAGGAGATCTGCAGATGTGAAGGTGTGAAGATGTAGATCAGCAGGTGTGAAGGTGTGAAGATGTAGATCTGCAGATGTGAAGGTGTGAAGATGTAGATCAGCAGATGTGAAGGTGTGAAGATGTTGATCAGCAGATGTGAAGGTGTGAAGATGTAGATCAGCAGATGTGAGGGTGTGAAGATGTAGATCAGCAGATGTGAGGGTGTGAAGATCTAGATCTGCAGATGTGAAGGTGTGAAGATGTAGATCTGCAGGTGTGAAGGTGTGAAGATGTAGATCTGCAGATGTGAGGGTGTGAAGATGTAGATCTGCAGGTGTGAGGGTGTGAAGATGTATTACAACGGCTGCTTTTTTTACGAAGAACCCTTCGCAGGCGCTCTCGGGAATTATGCTAAAACCCATTTTTGACGCGCCCAACCTCCCTTGATGGCGCCAAGACTTTCATCAACGCGTCGCGCAGCTCTGCTACAGTGAGCCATTTGTTGTCGGGTCGTGTCTCCACACCACCCGCAGCAGCCAGGGCGCGAAGCTCATCTCTTGATATTTCCGCCAGAGCACTACGGAGCCATTCCACACCATGCGAAACAGCTCCTACGCGAAGTTCTTCCAATTTGGCAGCCCATGCAACTTCTCGATCATCCACCTACAGCATCCAACACAGTGCCACCACAAAAAAAAATATCACCCATCCTACAAGATTGCACCATGTGACGAACATTCAACTTCTATCAAAAATACAAACTTGATTAAAACCCATTTTTGACGCACCCAACCTCCGTTGATGGTGCCAAGACTTTCACCAACGCGCTGCGCAGCTGTGCTACAGTGAGCCATTTGTTGTCGGGTCGTGTCTCCACACCACCCGCAGCAGCCAGGGGCCGAAGCTCAGCGCTTAATATTTCCGACAGAGCACTACGGAGCCATTCCACACCATGTGAAACAGCTCCTACGCGAAGTTCTTCCAGTTTGGCAGCCGATCCAACTTCCTACAGGCCCACAGCATGCAACACACCGCAACCACAAAACATCACTCATCCGACAACATTGAACCATGTAACAAACATTCAACTTTCGTCATATCCTTTTTCTGCCACACCCGACCTGCGTTGGGGGTGCCAAGACTTCCAACAATCGAGCGCGCAGCTCTCCAACTGCGAGCCACTTCTTGTCCGGTCCACGGCCAACATTCCGAGCACTTGCCATTTTGCGAAGCTCCAGTGCGGAAATTTCTTCCAGGGCCCCCTGGAGCCATTCACGGCCCCTGGTCACACTACTGCTACGCAGCTCCTGCAACCGAATTTCCACGGCATTGGACGACGCGGTCGCCTGCTCCATTCGCACGGACAATCCCTTCAGCAAATGAAACAGTGACCACAATGCTTTCGCAAGTGTCACGGGTGCGCCACTTGGACCAAACATTTTGCATGCAGATAATGCCCACTAGCAAGCATGTTCACCGTCAATCTCTGTCATTTCCATGTTGTCCACCAAGAACAAAAGCCGCAACACAAACAAAGTTCCAAAAATGTACATCCTAACTGCCATCATCACCCTCACTGCAACTAAAGCAACCGAGCTCCACACATTGCTAGCGCGGGTGCTATCAATCATCCATCCTCAGCCGATGTCCAACAGTTCTGTATTATCATGCTAAACACAAATCAATCCTTGCAGTCACATGCCACCCCAACAGAAACCAGAACTCAATTTTCAATGCAACCGTTCCACGTCCACGGACAGCCCCTACAGAGCATGGAACAATCACAAAACACAATCTCCAAAGAATCAATGCAAGACCATATCCACAGAAAAAAGATGTCGCAAGTATTACTTTTCAAGGCATCTCTGCATTCACTTGAGGCTCCGACCAAACGATTCTTTTGTAGAAGATGCAATTGAATGCCGCTCGCACAGACTTGTGCGGTAAAACTCCATGCTTGAATTGGAACAATCAGAAAACACAATCTCCAAAGAATGAATGCAACACCATGTCCACAGAGACAGAACATGGAACAATCACAAAACACAATCTCCAAAAAATGCATGCAGGACCATATCCACAGAAGAAAGATGTCGACAGCATTGCTTTAAATGTATATCTGTATCCACTTGAGGCTCCGACCAGAGAACGTGGTTGCACAAACTCCATACTTGAATCCCACGGGACTGTATGATCCGACTAAAGACAAATCAATCCTCGCAGCCTCATACCACCTCAACAGAAAACAGAAATCAATTTGCAATCCAACCGTTGCATCTCTCAATCGCAGACTTTTACACACAGACACTTTTGCACACAGAAGCTTTTACACACAGAAGCTTTTACACACAGAGGCTTTTACACACAGAGGCTTTTACACACAGACGCTTCTGCACACAGACGCTTTTACACACAGAGGCTTTTACACACAGACTCCTTTTACACACAGACACTTTTACACACAGACCATTTTACACACAGACACTTTTACACACAGCACTTTTACACGCAGATGCTTTTGCACACAAAAGCTTTTACACACAGAGGCTTTTACACGCAGACAACTTTACACACAGACGCTTTTACACACAGACGCTTTTACATACAGAAGCTTTTACACACAGAGGCTTTTAAACACAGAAGCTTTTACACACAGAAACTTTTACACACAGAGACCGGAGCCGTGAAATCGCAATTTTTCCTCAGTTTTTGACGTTCAACGTCCATTTCGTGCGAAAGGGTCGCGATGGACAAAGTAAAATCGCAATTTACCTCAGTTTTTGACGTCCAACGTCCATTTCGTGCGAAAAGGTTGCCCGTGACACCTCAAAATCGCAATTTTACAGCAGTTTTTGACGTCCAACGTCCATTTCGCGCGAAAGTGTCGCGATGGACAAAGAAAAATCGCAATTTTACCTCAGTTTTTG
Source organism: Cladocopium goreaui (assembly GCA_947184155.2). NCBI lineage: Eukaryota > Dinophyceae > Suessiales > Symbiodiniaceae > Cladocopium > Cladocopium goreaui. Next base: position 85,312 of record CAMXCT020001887.1, on the reverse strand, counting down.
ACGTCCAACGTCCATTTCGTGCGAAAAGGTTGCCCGTGACACCTCAAAATCGCAATTTTACATCAGTTTTTGACGTTCAACGTCCATTTCGTGCGAAAGGGTCGCGATGGACAAAGTAAAATCGCAATTTTACCTCAGTTTTTGACGTCCAACGTCCCTTTCGTGCAAAAGGGTTGCGATGGACTAACTAGAATCGCAATATACCTCAGTTTTTGACGTCCAACGTCCATTTCGTGCGAAAGGGTTGCGTTTCGTGGCGCTCCGGCAGCACCGCCCCCGCCTTAAGAGAGAGATAGAAAGAAGAGCGAGAGGAGATCTGCAGATGTGAAGGTGTGAAGATGTAGATCAGCAGGTGTGAAGGTGTGAAGATGTAGATCTGCAGATGTGAGGGTGTGAAGATGTAGGTCAGCAGATGTGAAGGTGTGAAGATGTAGATCTGCAGATGTGAGGGTGTGAAGATGTAGATCTGCAGATGTGAGGGTGTGAAGATGTAGATCTGCAGGTGTGAGGGTGT
>CAMXCT020001887.1:37500-84698 GCA_947184155.2 Cladocopium goreaui | reverse complement strand
AAGGTGTGAGATGAGAAGGTGTGAGATGAGAAGGTGTAAAGATGAGAAGATGTAAAGATGAGAAGATGTGAGAAGATGTGAGAAGATGTGAGAAGATGTGAGAAGATGTGAGAAGATGTGAAGATGAGGAGAAGATGGGAGGATGAGAAGATGGGAGGATGAGAAGATGTGAAGATGAGAAGATGTGAAGATGAGAAGATGTGAAGATGCGAAGATGATAAGATGCGAAGATGAGAAGATGTGAAGATGAGTAGATGTGAAGATGAGAAGATGTGAAGATGAGAGGATGCGAAGATGAGAAGATGTGAAGATGAGAGGATGTGAAGATGAGAGGATGTGAAGATGAGAGGATGTGAAGATGAGAGGATGTGATGATAAGAAGATGTGAAGATGAGAAGATGTGAAGATGAGAAGATGTGAAGATGAGAAGATGTGAAGATGAGAGGATGTGAAGATGAGAGGATGTGAAGATGAGAAGGTGTGAAGATGAGAAGATGTTTGACAGACCCCCACTATTGGAAGAACCCTGCGCTCAGACGCTCTCGGGAAAAAACACCCATCCTACAAGATTGCACCATGTGACGAACATTCAACTTCTATCAAAAATACAAATTTGATTAAAACCCATTTTTTACGCACCCAACCTCCCTGGATGGCGCCAAGACTTTCCTCAACGCGTCGCGCAGCTCGGCTCCACACCACCCGCAGCAGCCAAGGGCCGAAGCTCACCGCTGAACATTTCTGACAGAGCACTACGGAGCCATTCCACACCATGTGAAACAGCTCCTACGCGAAGTTCTTCCAATTTGGCAGCCCATGCAACTTCTCGATCATCCACCTGCAGCATCTAACACGGTGCCACCACAAAAAAAAACACCCATCCTACAAGATTGCACCATGTGACGAACATTCAACTTTGACCAAAAAAACAAATTATGCTAAAATCCATTTTTGACGCACCCAACCTCCCTTGATGGCGCCAAGACTTTCACCAACGCGTCGCGCAGCTCTGCAACAGTGCGCCACTTGTGGTTGGGTCGTGTCTCCACACCACCCGCGGCAGCCAGGGGCCTTGATATTCCCGACAGAGCACTACGGAGCCATTCCACACCATGTGAAACAGCTCCTACGCGAAGTTCTTCCAATTTGGCAGCCGATCCAACTTCCTACAGGCCAACAGCATGCAACACACCGCAACCACAAAACATCACTCATCCGACAACATTGAACCATGTAGCCAACATTCAACTTTCGTCATATCCCTTTTCTGCCACACCCGACCTGCGTTGGGGGTGCCAAGACTTCCAACAATCGAGCGCGCAGCTCTCCAACCGCGAGCCACTTCTTGTCCGGTCCGCGGCCAACATTCCGAGCACTTGCCATTTTGCGAAGCTCCAGTGCGGAAATTTCTTCCGGGGCCCCCTGGAGCCATTCACGGCCCTTGGTCACACTACTGCTACGCAGCTCCCTGCAACCGAATTTCCACGGCATTGGACGACGCGGTCGCCTGCTCCATTCGCACGGACAATCCCTTCAGCAAATGAAACAGTGACCACAATGCTTTCACAAGTGTCACGGGTGCGCAACTTGAACCAAACATTTTGCATGCAGATAATGCTCACTAGCAAGCATGTTCACCGTCAATCTCTGTCATTTCCATGTTGCCCAGCAAGAACAAAAGCCGCAACACAAACAAAGTTCCAAAAATGTACATCGTGACTGCCATCATCACCCTCACTGCAACTAAAGCAACCGAGCTCCACACACTGCTAGCGCGGGTGCTATCAATCATCCATCCTCAGCCGATGTCCAACAGTTCTGTATTATCATGCTAAACACAAATCAATCCTTGCAGTCACATGCCACCCCAACAGAAACCAGAACTCAATTTTCAATGCAACCGTTCCATGTCCACGGACAGCCCCTACAGAGCATGGAACAATCACAAAACACAATCTCCAAAGAATCAATGCAAGACCATATCCACAGAAAAAAGATGTCGCGAGTATTGCTTTCAAGGCATATTGAGGTTCCGACCGAACGATTCTTTTGTAGAAGATGCAGTTGAATGCCGCTCGCACAGACTTGTGCGGGAAAACTCCATGCTTGAATGGGAAAAATCAGAAAACACAATCTCCAAAGAATGAATGCAACACCATGCCCACAGAGACAGAACATGGAACAATCACAAACCACAATCTCCAAAAAATGCATGCAGGACCATATCCACAGAAGAAAGATGCCGACAGCATTGCTTTAAATGCATATCTGTATCCACTTGAGGCTCCGACCAGAGAAGCTGGTGCACAAATTCCATGCTTGAATCCCACGGGACTGTATGATCTGACTAATGACAAATCAATCCTCGCAGTCACATACCACCTCAACAGAAAACAGAAATCAATTTGCAATCCAACCGTTGCATCTCTCAATCGCAGACTTTTACACACAGACGCTTTTGCACACAGACGCTTTTGCACACAGACACTTTTACACGCAGATGCTTTTGCACACAAACACTTTTACACACAGACGCTTTTACAAACAGACGCTTTTGCACACAGACGCTTTTACACACAGACTCCTTTACACACAGACGCTTTTACACACAGACACATTTACACAGACCATTTTACACACAGACACTTTTACACACAGACCATTTTACACACAAACACTTTTACACACAGAAGCTTTTAAACACAGAAGCTTTTACAAACAGAAGCTTTTACACACAGACACCCCTACACACAGACCATTTTACACACACAAACGCTTTTACACACAGACACTTTTACACACAGAAGCGTTTAAACACAGAAGCTTTTACACACAGAAGCTTTTACGCACAGACACCTCTACACACAGACCATTTTACACACAAACGCTTTTACACACAGACACTTTACACACAGAAGCTTTTAAACACAGAAGCTTTTACACACAGAAGCTTTTAAACACAGAAGCTTTTACACACGGTCACTTTCACACACAAAAGTTTTGACACACAGAAGCTTTTACACGCAGAGGCTTTTACACACAGAGGCTTTTACACATTTACACACAGGCGCTTCTGCACACAGACGCTTTTACACACAGACGCTTTTACACACAGACTCCTTTTACACACAGACACTTTTACGCACAGACCATTTTACACAGAGACACTTTTACACACAGACGCTTTTACACGCAGATGCTTTTGCACACAAAAGCTTTTACACACAGAGGCTTTTACACGCCGACAACTTTACACACAGACGCTTTTACACACAGAAGCTTTTACACGCAGAGGCTTTTACACACAGAGGCTTTTACACATTTACACACAGGCGCTTCTGCACACAGACGCTTTTACACACAGACGCTTTTACACACAGACTCCTTTTACACACAGACACTTTTACGCACAGACCATTTTACACAGAGACACTTTTACACACAGACGCTTTTACACGCAGATGCTTTTGCACACAAAAGCTTTTACACACAGAGGCTTTTACACGCAGACAACTTTACACACAGACGCTTTTACACACAGACGCTTTTACATACAGAAGCTTTTACACACAGAGGCTTTTAAACACAGAAGCTTTTACACACAGAAACTTTTACACACAGAGACCGGAGCCGTGAAATCGCAATTTTTCCTCAGTTTTTGACGTTCAACGTCCATTTCGTGCGAAAGGGTCGCGATGGACAAAGTAAAATCGCAATTTACCTCAGTTTTTGACGTCCAACGTCCATTTCGTGCGAAAAGGTTGCCCGTGACACCTCAAAATCGCAATTTTACAGCAGTTTTTGACGTCCAACGTCCATTTCGCGCGAAAGTGTCGCGATGGACAAAGAAAAATCGCAATTTTACCTCAGTTTTTGACGTCCAACGTCCATTTCGTGCGAAAAGGTTGCCCGTGACACCTCAAAATCGCAATTTTACATCAGTTTTTGACGTTCAACGTCCATTTCGTGCGAAAGGGTTGCGATGGACAAAGTAAAATCGCAATTTTACCTCAGTTTTTGACGTCCAACGTCCATTTCGTGCGAAAGGTGCGAAAGGGTTGCGTTTCGTGGCGCTCCGGCGGCACCGCCCCCGCCTTAAGAGAGAGATAGAAAGAAGAGCGAGAGGAGATCTGCAGATGTGAAGGTGTGAAGATGTAGATCTGCAGATGTGAGGGTGTGAAGATGTAGATCTACAGATGTGAGGGTGTGAAGATGTAGATCTACAGATGTGAGGGTGTGAAGATGTAGATTAGCAGATGTGAAGGTGTGAAGATGTAGATCAGCAGATGTGAGGGTGTGAAGATGTAGATCAGCAGATGTGAGGGTGTGAAGATGTAGATCAGCAGATGTGAGGGTGTGAAGATGTAGATCAGCAGATGTGAAGGTGTGAAGATGTAGATTAGCAGATGTGAGGGTGTGAAGATGTAGATCAGCAGATGTGAGGGTGTGAAGATGTAGATCAGCAGATGTGAGGGTGTGAAGATGTAGACCAGCAGATGTGAAGGTGTGAAGATGTAGATCAGCAGATGTGAAGGTGTGAAGATGTAGGTCAGCAGATGTGAAGGTGTGAAGATGTGAAGGTGTGAAGATGTAGATCAGCAGATGTGAAGGTATGAAGATGTATTACAACGGCTGCTTTTTTACGAAGAACCCTTCGCAGGCGCTCTCGGGAAAAATGGCCTCTAATACATCATTAGTGATTGTATAGGACGGCAATTTTTAAGCTTAGATGTTGTTTCCTGAGTGAAGCAATAAACGTCAACCCTGATAGAACAAATCTCGGTTGGCACTATTTGTTCAACACATTTGTGAAGATTCGTGGAAAATGTGCCAAGACCCAAATGAATCCAAATGAAATGTCAATACATCGAAAACAAACTTATGGAGATGGAAAGCAAAGAACGGACATGTTTTTTGAAAGAAGGCGATGAAAGCGAAGATACGTATTTTGACTTGACAGAGTTGAAGGAACACCTCAAAACCCTCCCACCGAATGAAATTCACAACACGAAGAATTTTGATAGACCCGAATGAAGGAATGGATGAAATAGATAGTAGAGATAGAGTGATAAAGGAATTGGAAGAAGGAAAGGGACAATGAACCCCGATTGGAATCTAAAGATGATGAAAGCGATGGATCTGAGAATATGAATGACAATTACGATAGATGGACACCAAGGACGAGAGCAGAACACGCCCAATACTGGGAAAAACAACATGAAACAAGTCTGGAGGAGGGAAACTCAACCTGACCAGAAAACAGAGAGAGAGAGAGAGAGCCCAAAAACACTTAAAGGAAAACTGCCTTTATATGCAGTCAGATAATGCTTTTTATTTACAAAAACAGTGGATGTTGTAAACGAAATGAATGATTGACATTGAAGTTGTATTGAGCAACATGTTTCCTGCTGTATTCTTCTGTGAAACATGTAAATACAATCTTGACTGTTCTAAATCCTTTTCTGAACAGGAGAACTAATTCAAAAGCACACCATTCATACACAAACATTTAACAACAGGGGAATAACATTTTTTCCTTAAAACAAATTATTGATCCAACAGAATCCAACACCAACCGGACAAACCTACAAGCACTGAAAAGAGAAATTTATGTGTTGATGGACACATTCAAACCTAAGCATGAAATTATAGGTACGAAGCATCTTTGATGGCAACTAAAGTCATGTGTCAAAAACAATTGGACATATATATATATATACATATCTCATTCTCAAGAACCTTCACGATCGTGAGTATGTCAATCAGTGTAAGCTGCAAGGATGTTGGTGGTTTCCTACGTTGAAGGGTCTTATACCATAGGTTTAGACATAGGGAAATCGGGAAATCAAGACAAACGACATTGCGCAAATCTTTGTGCGTGAATCCACCGAACAACTGATGAAGGATTATGATAATTGCTATAATCAAGCAGAAATAACAGAGCACCTACAAAAAACTAACAGATACTAAATCCTCAACAACCTTAACAAAAATCCTAACCACCTCAACAATTGACACCCTCATCCAATCCAAACAAACAGGGTGAAAGTTAGGGGCAAATGTCCCCAAACACGGAGGAAAGGACTTCAAAGGAGAGGATGACACATTGAACAGCAGCATAAATACCATAACAGGGAACGCGCTAAAATATAGAGTCCCAGTATCCTCCTTTTACCATTTTTTTCCTGGACATACTGTATAGTTGTATAGATGGTCTGCCATGAAGTGGCAATGACGACATTGAATAGTGGCGTCAATTCACGCAGTCTCACTTGACAGCTCCCGCTCTTGCGTTGCAAGCTCTTTGCTGCAACGCTTGCATCGCAATCAACATGTGCTATCATATGAATTATATGATAGCAACTATTTCCTATGGACCAGTGATAGAAATTGGGGTTCAAGTCGGGTGCATTGCAGAGCCAGCCGTACGCTTCCTCTTGTTTCGAGGGCAGGACAAAGCATTTCACGCCCACTTGTGATCGAACTGTGTATCCCGTAAAACTAGCTGGCTGCATTCACTTTGACTACAGGATTCAGCCGTTTCCTCCAATGTTTTCTTGACATCATGACAAGTTGGTACGCTGTCTTAAAATACTTTGCTGATTGACTTGCAGCTATTAAACAAACTGAAATTTGCAAATTTTCTTACACTTCAGCAGATTCATGCTATTATGAGCAAAGGCTACACAGACCGTAGCGCAAATACACACGAATTGACTTGTACAACACTTACACAATTGGAGCCATGAACATGAACTCTGAAGACGAAGTGACTGCTTTGGGTTTGCTCATTGGACCAAGACTTCTTAAAGGTGGAACAGAAGTGAAGACGTCCACGCTTCGTGGAATCGTTGGAGTCTACTTTTCAGCACATTGGTGCGGGCCTTGTCGAAGCTTCACACCCCAATTCCGCAAGGTCTACGAGCGTGCCAAATCCAAGGGAAGAGCCTTCGAAGTAGTTTTTATGTCAAGCGATCATGATGAGCAATCTTTCAAGGAATATTTTGCCACGATGCCTTGGCACGCGATCCCATACGAGCAGCGTGCTCGTTACCAGCATCTAAATGCCCTTTTCCAAATTCGCGGAATACCTGCCTTAGTTTTGCTGGATGCACACACAGGTGGTGTGTTGGATACCAACGCGAGAAGTAGAGTCATGGCGCCAAATTTCGTCTCCACTTTGCCACGCTCGATTGATTTGGATGCAGCCTGTTTGCCCGAAGTTGGCAGTGGCATACCTATTCTGGTGCGCTATCGTGGCAAAGAGTTTGAGCTTGAATGTGAACCTAGTTGCTTGGCCAAATGAAGAGTTGTCATCTTTAGGTTTGATGTCGAGTAAATGTGTCACCCATCAGTTTGATCCTGAACACTGCTTTCAATACATGTCAATCATGTCATAATACTTCCATGCACAAAAAGGCGGAACAGCTTTGCAGAGGTGAAGGATGGGAAATGCTTCGCATGCAGATCTATTCTATGACCGAAGTCCCTTCAGAGCAAATGAAACTGTTTGGTCTTGGGCTGGACACAGGCAGGAACAGGATACCGGGTCCGGAATCATCAGAATGAGTGGAAGCTCAAGTAGTCTCTCAAGGTACGCGTGAGTCTCTCTGTGTGTATGTTTGTGTGTGTGTGGATCATCTGAACAGATGTCAACTAATTCTGGCAGGGGGGCACAGAAGGCCCATAGAGCTGTGCCCAACGAAGCTCTCGATGGTGTCCTCAGGATATCCAGGCTGATCACCTGGACGTACCTGCATTCGTTTTGCACCAACTTCAATGTCAAATCATTTTTTCGTGAACGGCAACCGGCTAAGCCAAGAACCGGACAGATGACTCCACTTCGAGGTTTGCACGTTTGCCGCAATCTGATATTTGTCAAATTCTTTGGCTTATTTATATATATATATTATATTCTTCATTGAAGTGGAAGCTATTTGAACACGTTCCTGGTCGGGGTCTTGATTTTTCGGAATTACATCCTACTGGTTACTTACTACCTCCTGGGGATCTACCTTACTTCAGCAATCTTGTTTAATTGCACGTTTTGGGATTCAGTTCCCGACGGATCACTACAATGATCCAGCTCTTGTCTAGTGTGATTTCCACGGTGGCTCCGACATGGTGCCATGGACCCGTGTGAGGGAACCCTCTTTAGGGTGAATGCTGACAAACGGACTTCCGAATTCACATTTTTAATCTGGTAATTCGCCTAATTGCAGTGAAGCAGTCGGCCTTTCGGTTATGCACCGTTTTTTGAGATCCTGCTGCACCTTCCGTCCCTGGGATACCTCGGCAAACTTCAATTCTGCTCAAGTGAAGCTGCCCTGAACAGCCTGAAACTGGTTTTTTGTCACCGACAGGAATGCCATCAGCATTACATACATGTTCCATGAGTCCCATCAGAATCTGAAATTCTTATTATCTCTGTATATAGATCACCTTGGATTCATCATGTGGCCGTGGAACCCGCCGACATCATGGCCTACACCTCCATCTTCGAGCTGCCCAGCATCACCACCTACGCCAGTGACACCTTGGACTACACAACCGACTCCTGCACATCAGAGCTCACCACTTCTCGGCCAACCACCACCATCAATGACAATGCAACCGACGCCAGCTACCACATTTTCTCACGGCCCACCTGAACATGTCTTTGGACAAACTATACTGATCTTCACCTACATTGGACCAACCGACAGCCTGCACCAACATTTCCACCTCAACCACCTATTCAGTCACAACCTGTGCCAATCCATCCACATCAGTTGACACCGCCTCCTACTCCTACTGTCCCACGTGCTTCTGAACTTTGGACCCACTTTGCAACCAACAACCCATTGCCCACGGCGCCTACCTCTACGTACCCACTTCCACATCAAGGACTCCCTGTTGGACCTCCACAACCAGTTCAACCAGGTGTATATGCCGGTCTTCCTCAACACGTTCCACCTCAACCTATGACATCCACACCACCGGCTACCGCCACAACAATGCAACATTCACAGCAAGAGATGTTGACTCCTGCCGCCAAAAAAACTCCGCCTGAAAACCAGTGGCTCGGACATCTACATCGAGTTTTGAAGACCGACTACAACGTCAGGTCGGCTCACGGATGGATCAACTCCAATCCAAGACTCAGGAGATGCTGGACAACATCACAAAGACTCTCCAACAACCTACGCCTCCCGTTCCAGTGCCTAAACCTGCTCAACAACCTGACCAGCATCTCGCAGCAACTCACGACCACCTCACACAACAGCGACAACCACATCTTCCCCGTCCACTACCACCTGAACCATCTCACACACATCACTGCCGACCTTCACCTCGTCCAACATCGCCGACATCACCGACGATCTCGACGTCGCTCCAGGACCAGACCCCACCCACCGGCATGCCCTCCAGCCACTCGACATCAACGTCCCCGCCAACCTCTTCCGCGACAACGTTCCACACCTCACCACGACGCGCACCTTCACCTCAACGTCGCCGATCCCCTCAGCGAGAACGCACCAGACACCACCATGGCCGACATGAATGTGGACCCATAAAAGCTCGATTCCGCACTTTCTCCGGACGCCAGACGACACGCTCCCCCTCCCACGGAAAGTTTGAGGGAAAATGGGCTCCTGCAAAGTCTCCGTCGGGACAACGAGCTTCCCCCACTCCACCACCGGCATCTCAGGATCGAGTAGCACAACGTTCTCCAGGGCCGACCTACGACAGTGACCAAGAAGGAGCTGAACCTATGCCCATTGGAGACTTTGCCAAATCGATCAGCTGGCTTGTGGACTACCAGGACGCCGCAAGGACGCCAAGCGCATCAAATGTGCAAATGAGCTACCAGACGGCTACAAATGGAATTTCAAAACCGCTTTGACCACTTCGGAAAACCGCAAATACAAAGAGTTCCATATACCATCAACTATCCCAACCTTACCTCACATCTACCAAGTCTCGAACCTACATCAAGGCCGACAAAGAGATGGTAGCAAACATCGCCAAGTGCTTCGCACGCGCTGGTCTCCTATAGATGTAGAGTTGGCCAAACGCACCAAAAGGATACTACATCGAGAACCATAACCTTCCCACAATCACCGCACCCACTGGACTTCCGGAGAAGCCACCTTTAAATTTGGCAACGATGATAGTGGAACATACGCCATCTATCACCGCACAGATTGGGAAGCGGTCGCAAAAATCCTGGTCGAGGATGTCATCCGACCGGCTGGATGGAGTCGCAATGCGGAAAACATCCCAAACCAGTGTCCTTGCTTTGGCTTTTTTTGGCTACTGCGCAGAACTTACTAATTCGACTGCGCTGACTGATTGGGCGGTTAACCTCTACTGGACTTTACAAGATCGGCAAGGGCCAGCTTCCGACAGGTTTGATAGCAACCTGTCGCACACCAAAGCTCAGCAAGCACATGGCAGGGGGCAATGATCAGCTGCAGCGGGGCTGCCGCCTGGGAGGAATCGCAAAAGGCAAAGATGGCGCGGTTGCCACAAATTCCTCTTGCGCCACGGTTGCCTTCGTGGCCGGAACTCATCAAGTTCGAACATCTACGATCTCACTTGCAAGCCTTCCTCCAAGCATTCGTCACATGGCAAAGCTGATGACACGACTCGCGGTCGACGCCGATCTTCATCTGGATCTATGCGTACACTACTTGATTGTTTTTGAGATCTTTGCGCGCCTGTTTTGGAGGAACAGTGCTTCTCCCGCGTGGTGACGCCACTGCTCGGAGCATCTTCCGTGAAAACATCCTTTTCGTTGCTGCCGCCTGATTTACATGTCTGTCCTGATCTACATGGCTAGGGGCTAAGCCAAGAACCCAAAGATCTTCATTTATTCCGCACCTTCTTTATTATATTGCTGGTTTGGGTTTTTGCCCAATACGATTTCTGCGCGTTGGACCTGGAATGGCTGGGGCTAAGCCAAGTACCCCTATGTTTCTGAAAAACTTAGCCACCATGAAATTTAACCTCTCCGTGCCAGCATTGACTCCGTGAGCTTGTTTTCAGTCGACCCCGCACTGATCATCTACACCATGGCGTCTCAGGACCAGATCTCGCAGTTCTCCCAGGCGATTCTCAGCCGGACTGCTCCCTTTCTCGAACCCCAAGACGTGATTCCTGCGGCTGGCCAGCTCCTTCGATGCCGATGTTTCGGGGCCCCATTCATCAAGCAACGGCTATGTCACAACCTATGTGGAGCACATTGCCTGCATGGCCACAGCATCCCCGCCCTGGTGGTCTCCCACCTCAATTTGTTGGCCAACATCCTCCAATGCTTCCGACGCACTACACCTTCCCACCTCAACCACCACAACATCCTCCACCTCCACCTCCAGGATGTCCCACCACACCACATCGTTACTACACTACTGCGCCGAAATCACCTTCTGGAATCTCTCCATCCCAGACGACTTCTCCAGCGGGCCGCGGACATATTATCCGCTCCTGTGAAATTCCACCGGTCGACACATGGAAACCGGATTCCGAATTTCACGACACTGGCAAAGTCAATGGCTTGGATTTCCCCTTAATTGGCAATTCGGTCCAGCAAGTTCACCCAGTAAAAAGACATCGAGGGCATGGATCCGCTCCAGGTTCCCATATGGAAGTTCTTGTACCAGGGCTTACACAACAACTGGCTGCGCAGAATTTCTGAAACCTATATGCCATCCCTTTTGACAACATTGGGACCACGGTCTTTGCGGCTGAACTTGTCAGCCAACTTCGATCTCGCAATATTGACTTCGATCGCCTCGCGGCCTACCGATCTCGCAATCAAGGGACCAACCTCCAGCAGAAGGAAGCCACTCAGCAGATGGCGAAAGACATTGCCCAGCAGATTCAATCTTGGCTTCCCTCAACAACGGCAACTGACCCCACTAGTCACTAGCCAACAGAGAATCCTGGAATTGGAGACCGAACTCGCCAAGGTCAAGACCACCCAAGGGATACTTCTTCCCCTCAGACCCACCTGGCACTTCGAACACAGCAGGGATGACTCCTATTCAACAAGCACTACACGGACGCTCTCCTTCCACATCTACGTTTGATCAATCGTCTCTCCTCGTCGTGCCGGGCACGGTCAAAGAGAACCGACCTGCCTCCCTGACCGACACCAGCTACAAGAAATGGCTCAGACATCTCGAACTCCCTCAACCCAAAGCGTACACCTTGGAAAAGAATATCCAGAAGGTCCTGCAATGGTGGCAGAACATGCTGCTTCAAAGATGATCCAACGAGTGAGCGTGGCGATGGGCCCTCACAAGCTGAAGAACTCCACCACGGACGGGCTGGTCATCAAGGTCATGACGGTGGCGTTGACAGTGAGCTTGTGACTAGCTTCATATTTGAGATCCAAAGGTTCAACCACCAAGCAATTTTTGAAGGATCTCACCGTTGCGCATTCGTGTATTCTGAGCTTAGCCTTGCTGACTCCGTTTAGACTCTCTCCGAGTATCCAACTTTTTTATGGATGCCGCGTGATTCAAAGTCCGGTGATGGGTCAGTATGGTCTTCTTCATCCTAGCGGCAATTCCAACCTTCGGGCTCCTCTCCGAGGAACGTTCTTTCATCGATTATTTCTGTGTGTTTCGTGGACCGACCTGTTCTCTCTTCTTTCGTCTTTTCGTGATGATCAAGCTGTTTACGATCGGTTTTCCCATATTCAGAATTTCCAACCCAAATTCTATATTGGGTCAACCTTATCTTTTGCGCTGGATCGGGAACATTCCTGCTACAGAAAACTCCTGCAAGTGCAACAGAACATATTCGTTTTGGCCAAAGTCGCCTTGCGCTTCTGGAACCGATTTGACAATTTTTGGATGTCCATCCTCCCGCTGTACAATGGCAAATCCAACTTTTGGGCTTTGGAGCAAGCCTTAATCCAATTGTGGCAACCCCGTCTCAATATATACTCCGTTCATGTACCAATTTTTCAACTGCCGGAAAGGCATCATCAAAAGAATTCCGTTTTCGACTTCACGACAATTTTGCACCTTCTCACTGTGGCGGAAACTAAGCTGGGCTTCCACACCAAGCCGCATCCGACAGGCTCTTCATGGCCGCACCTTTCACAACCGAGTCGACCTCTGGGACATTATCCAGGACTTGAGCTCAAATTCTCTTCGACGGTTTCATGTGGAGAAGCGGATTCGTTCCAATGCCATTGGCCTCCATGGGATGCTACTTTCTCCGCCGGCGTTTAACCCCCAACTGGCGACAGAACTTGAAGAAAATCCTCACTTCACATGTGGCCATGATGCGACCCCACAATACTTCACTCCAACCACCCTCAACCAACATCGTCTTCACCAAGTACCCATTGGTCATGGATAGCCTCTGCAACCACAAGGAGATGGCTACCCGCTGGGCAGACTCTGAAACACCGGACTGCATATGCTCAGCACTACGCCCTTACTTGGCTACACCACCTACACATTCTAACCACATCGCCTTGGATGGAGACGCCTTGCACTTCGAATGCATGCCTTTGACCTCGATTGCCGACGGCTCCTTACAAAACAAGATCTTCCCACCGCGGAAGGAAATCCTCAAACTGCTGAGAGTTGCCTTCGACGCTTGGCACCGGAAAAATGCTATGCCTTTAATTTAATCCCTCACCGCAACATCGCACGCCTTTGGGATGAATGTTGGCCACGACTCCACGACACTCAGATCAACTCTCCCATCACATCACCCATCGAGACATCATCAAGTTCTACAACACCTTCCCTGGCGCCGTGCTCCACAATGAAGACAAAAGAGCGACATCGCTTCGTATCTACTGCCCATGCTTATACTGTCAGTGCCTGGCCTCAACATTCTTCGATCCGGCAATCTTCCGCAAGCTTACGACCTCGCCTACCGACACCATCAACCTCACCATCGCGAAGATCAACAAACGATTTCTGAAGACCTACCCCTCGGCCCTGGGAGCAGGCCGCGACCTAGCTCCCCAATGCCTATGTCCTTCTAAACGGAAGAAACAATTTACATCAGGCAGACCCATCGTCAGCTTCTTCACCTCACCTTTCAGACCTATGCTCAACTGCATCGCCAAACTTCTATATATCAACTCATTCCGGCAGCCTTCCCGCACAACCTTGTTCAAGGCGATGTTTTTGACTTCATCAAAAAATCCAGGAAATTGACTTCGACACCATCAACCTCCCACGACTGTACAACCAGGATTTGGCTGGCGTCTGCACCAGCAATGACACCCTAACGGTTCGTAGACAGTTGGCACCTCGTACTCCAGTACCTGACATCTACGATGAGCACACACCCTGATGAAAACATTTCGCTCAAACCATCCATTGGCAACCACGCTGGAGATGTTGTCAAAGGACGAACCTGTCGCACTTTGAATGTCACCCGCAAGATCTATACATCAGAGACGTGGAACCGATCATCCTTGCAAATGACTCAATTCCCTATCCACTTGTGTTTTTGAAACAAATTTGTGGCTCTCCGATGGGTTCCCCATTGAGCCCAGCTCTGTGCCTTATGGTTGTTGCACTTTTGGAAGAAGTATGGCATCGAACCTTCCAGTCCGCTTTGTCGACGATGAACCTGACTTTACGACTTCTTCGATGCGTGGACAACCGATTGTGCTTGATTGACTCTCACTGGTTTGATGACCCGGCCTTTGCGACATTCCTCCACCCGGAGTTCTACGGTTCCCCTATTTTTCTGGAGATTGAGCCCGACCAAGAATTTCTGGGTTTCTGCATCGAGTTTGAACCCTTTGCTCTCCGGTATTCTCCACCCCAAGACATCAACCAAGTGATGGCCCCGTTTTCGGCTTCGCCTCTTTCTGTGCAGCTTTCCGACCTCTCATGGCGTCCAGTTCTACAACCTCTACCCCCATTCAGGACACCGCTTTCCAACAATTCCTTCATGACGTACACCACGCTTATTCTCCGTCGGGCTATGTCAATTATACGGCCAACTTTGATCCCAAACCTCGAGCCTATGCAATTCCCCAGTCCGGGAAGCCTTGCTCAAACTGACGGTTTTCAACCACAGGAACGGTTCTGTCTCTACGGCAACTAGGGCCTACATTGATGGTGTGGAATTTCCCTCTGAAGATCTCAACAGCGACGAAGTGATGATGAACCATTTGCTCGAAGGTGACCAGTACCCTCCTTCTCCACGACAGCATGTCAAAGCTCCTCCACCCGAGAAAATGCCTGAACCATCAACTTTGACCAGGCCTTCCCGCCCTGCGAGACGAATCCCGAAGGCTACTTCGAAGACTCAAGTTCGCCGACGTCAATCTCGCCCATGATCAAGAGCACCATCACCAACCATCTGCCAACCTTGGACGGATACAGAAGAGCAAAAGCTTCGTGACCTCAAGAACGACCAGAAATCCAAGCACGCCTGGAAAGTCATTGCCGGCAAGCTCGCACGCTCCGAACAAGATGTGAGGAACAAGTGGAACCAGATCAAACGCTCATCAGGATGAACTAATATCCAAGTTCCTGCTGCATAACCTCTTTCGATTTCCTTTGTCAAGACGGAAAAAAACAGCGCTCTTCGACGTAGATAGTCTCTCATTTTTATTTGTATTATTGTTCTCACCTGTGGATTTACTTGACATCATTGTGACGATGATCGCGCCTTCACCTATCTACTAATCTACCCCTTCGGTTCAGCTTTTGTTACCATTCTGCCTGAATCCAATTGCTTTGGCACTTTTCCATAACCCTTTTCATACATAGCAGCCAGTATGTCCCTTCGCGAACACTTGGACCACTATTGTCTCCGACCGCCATGGCTAGTGATTGTCCTCCGAGATCTCGTTCACCTATTACCAGCCGAGAGACAGTGACGTACAGACCTTCTCCTTTTTTCGCGCCTCCGGGCTGGCAACCTCTTACCACTCGTGCTCACAGTCCGGGCATCATACAGATTGACTTGCACCTATGCAGCAACTGGCCCTGCGTGACTCTTACTACAATATGCTTGCACCTCAAGTCGCTGGATTTTTTTACATCAGGTTTTGACGGCCTCTTCACCCTCTACAAGGTCATATATCTGGATTACAGATTTCGCCACTGCATCGAGGAGATCGAAAACCTGGTTATAGCTACCTTCTCCCCATGCTGGGCCATTTGTCTCAACTCCACTGATTTCTACTTGATGTTGCCTACTCCGTCGGGACCGCATGTGTTCAACAACCCTATAGGCCCAGTATTATGGATGTCCTCATCACTACCTTCCCGAATTCGCAGACCCGCCAGTACCGCGGCCCTGGCCAGGCCAAGAATAACGAGTACCCTCATGCTGGCCGCTCTGATATCGACTTTGTTCTACTTCTTGAAAGCGTCCCACGGTGATCTTCTCTGTTGCCGACCTACACGCTTGAGACATCCCGCAACCCCGCTTGCAGCTGTGTCAGAAAATGAGTATGCTCTCTTGTTTGGCCACGTCAACTTCTTGTCTTCGAGATGTGGATGCACAAAATTCTTTAATCCTTCTGGTTGAGTTTTTTACCTCTAGCATCTTTGGCTCTACCACTTTCGTTTCCACGTTGACCCCTCATGTCACGCCCCGTTCCGTATAACGAACCTTGTGATGGTCCACGTACCTATGCTACATCTTTGACAAATTCTTTCACTTCGACTCCACTACGACCACCACTACCCCCTCATGAAGACTTCTCTCAAATACATACTTACCACGTTCAGCACGCGCAGTACCACATGCACAGACTGTCCACTCCATTTTCATCAAGAGGGTTTCTCACCCATTGTCCCTACGACCGGATGAATTATGGATCGTGGAACTCAATTCTGATGGACACGAAGCTTGGCGCTCAATCGAATCCTTCTTGGAAACCCTGCACCTGACGGGCGAGGACCGAACCATCCGCTACGTGGCAAACCAATGGCGCAATCATTATGATGTTCCTGTTCTTCATTGCTCGGCCGCCCTACATGACATGGCATCTGTACTACCTCATCCTGAACACTCAAACATCTCCTTCGGCCAACCGGTCTCCGTGATCCCGAACCATACGGCCATCTTACAAGCATGTTGGGGCAGGTCAGCTTTCCGCCGCTCCCAAGGTGATCCTGCTCACCTACTTCTTCACCTTTGCGATCTCGGTCCCTGGCTTCTTTTCCACCTACCTCACCTTTTCATCATCATTCACCTACAACTTTGGCCCGCCAACCTTCAGCATGGAGATGGGTTTTTCGAATTCGAGTTTGTAGCTCTCCAACACTCGCAGTCGCAGATTGCTTCCAGGATAAAAAACGAGCTTGATCGCACAGATATACCGTTGACTACCACTTCTTACCACTTGTCACCATCACTATTTTCTTCTGCTTTCACATCAAACCTTTATGTCCCTTAGGTGAATTTAATGGCCTCTCGACTGAGCTCGCGACGTCCTCATCATGCTCATCCATACTACGCGGGGACCAGTGCAAGGTCGAGTTCATGTCAGGAAACCAAAACTCAGTACTATGGCTCACCACGCGTGGGCGGCTCTGATGAAGCTCCTCCGCCAGACAGGAACATCCTCGTCCTGGTAGAGTTTCAAGATCTGACCATGAAGAGTCTAGCCTTATTCGATCCACCTTCTTCTCCAACGCTACGGGAATTGAAGAACAAGCGCTTTTCTTGTGGGCACAACAGCGCACACCCGCATCAGCTCGGGTCCAAACACTGGCCCTTCGCCTTTGGGCCCAATGGACTCTTGACATCCACGAGGATCGGTTGGAAATCCGCTATCAAGACCTGGATGGAGATACGTTCCAGGTAAGCCCTACCAGTATACTGTCATGGGCCTCTTGGAGACCTACCGGCCTGAATGGCGCACAAAACAGGCGGACGTTGCGTGCACTCAAATCCTTCCTGCTGACGTCCGTCATCCTTTGATGCTACATCTATCATGCTATGCACATCAACCGGGCGTCATTGTTCCTTAGCCCTCGCAATACGTGCTCTTCCGGAGAAAAACAGATTTCATGACTGCCTTTATGTGTGCCTTACGGGTGTATATTAGGGCTTCACCTTTGTGATATTTTCACTTGATTCGAATCCCAAGTTGTCGATGACCTTCGTAATATTCGAAAGTGCAGCCTGATGTCTCTACAGGATTTCATCTTTCATGATTGGTTTCCTGGGGTGTTTTTGAAGCTCCACTTTGTGAACGCGGCTCAGCCATGGCGAACCTGTTTTGGCCAGCCTCCTCCAATCGATCTTCCGGTGTGAACGCAGAGCCAGATGCACCTATGGACCCTACATCTGGGATATCCCGAACTACATCACCTCCTAGCTATTCTCTTCCTACGGCAGAAATTAATGGTCACTCCTCCTTTTGCGACTGAAAGTACCACAGCCCCATTCAATCATATGGATCCTTACCATCGAGGACCATATTTTACTGAACAAACGGTTCATACGATTACCTTCAAGATCTACACCTACAATGGAGACCGCCGTGAACTTTGGGTCAATGAAGCCAACAACAACGGATTCAGCCGCCTCCGAAAACCTGAGCATTTCTTTTTCCGGCTTACTGGAGATCATTCGATGTCTCTTCGACTTTCTGATTACTGGCGTCAATTCTTTGATTTACCACTTCACCATGGAGGATCGCCTTTTGCTGATTCTACGGACAATCAACTTCCAGTGACGACCGCTTCTCCTGCCTCAACGGTTCCTGCACTGGCATCTCAATTGCTTCAGTTGCTCTTTGGCCAATCGGAGTCAGGTTCTACTACCTCTGCTCCTGCTTCGGGGATCACCCATGGCATTTCTACGGACCAACTGCAAGCTCTTGCTCAGGGACTTCAGACTTTGGCATCGTGGCGCCCTTCTGATTCTGGTGCGTCTGAGGCAGCTTCATAGAATTTCGTGAAACAACGGCGCTATCTTCCGACAAAAGAAAAACCCTGCGGCGGCAGGGTGTGTGTGTGTGGAACATCTGAACAGAAGCAGTAAAACTTCTATTGTTGACTGAATTACTTCTTGCAGGGGGGCACAGAAGGCCCATAGAGCTGTGCCCAACGAAGCTCTGATCACCTGGACATACCTGCATTTGTTTTGCACCAACTTCGATGTCAAATTATTTTTTCGTGAATGGCAACCGGCTAAGCCAAGAACCGGACAGATGACTCCACTTCGAGGTTTGCACGTTTGCCGCAATCTGATATTTGTCAAATTCTTTGGCTTATATATTGTTCATTGGAGACATATGGAGACTATTTACTATTTGAACACGTTTCTGGTCGGGGTTTGATTTTCCGAACTACATCCTATTGGTTACATACTACTTCCTGGAGATCTACCTTGTTTCAACAATCTTGTTTAATTGCACGTTTTGGGATTCAGTTCCCGACGGATCACTGCAATGATCCAGTTCTTGTTTAATGTGTGTGTGTGCCAGCTTTAGCTTATCAACCTTGTGTCAGAACTGCATGACTGACAGGTGCAGTATTTCAACCATGGCTTTCAGCTAGCATTTGCCAGGTTTCAGCCCATTGCTCTTTCACATCCACGTACCAGTTACCAGGAACCTGATATTGCCCTAGCCTATACTGCACACTTTTCTTCATGACTTACATCCGAGCATTTGGACAACAAACCCTTGAGGACAGTTCGTTTCAAGTTCAGGTGAACATCCTCACGTCATCAACCTCACCACGCAAAAAGCCAAATCTATTCTAGTCTGAGTAGTGTGGGGGACAGTAGGCTTTTTGTTGGGCTCAGATTCTGGCAGATGGCTCATATTGCAGCGTCCCAAAATCACCTACTGTATCCGTATTTTGGCTGCTGGAATATACTTGTCCCAGAGCAGGCAACACATGCCTAACGTATTTGATCGGCTACACGTCCGTCTGTTTTGGAATTCAGATTAAATGCCGCATTTGCCCCCGCAAGACATAGAGAACAATGGTGTTGGGCCGGGTGAAAGTATGTTGAGAAATCGATGTGTATTAAAAGCCGGTGTGTGGCACCTGCAAACCTTACCTCCTAAGCAAGCACACATTTGCAGTCGCTCCATAGCTCATTTGGAAGGGGGTGCTGCCTGAGTGTTCTCAACAGCGCGGGACCCCCGCCCCCCTTGGCACCCCCTTCATCTAAACTAGATTTACGGTTATTCCCAAAAGCACCTCCGATGCGTCGGGTGGGTTCTCGTTTAATTTAGTTTGCTTTGCCGCGAGGGGAGCGAGACCGAAGCGTGGACGGACAGGACACCTTGCGAAATTGCTGAGAGAGAGAGAGAGAGAGAGAGAGCGACGGCAAATAGCTAACTGAAAACCATTGGAAATAGCTTGGGAAAAGCTTTGCTGGGAGGGAGCGAGAATGCAGCGTGAACAGACAGGAAAGCGTTGGAAACAGCTTGGGCAAAGCTCCGGTGGGAGGGAGCGAGAATGCAGCGTAGACGGACAGGAGGCCGTGGAAATAGCTTGGGGTGAACTCCGTTGGGAGGGGGCGACACTAAAATGCAAAGCTGCTGACAAGGTTTTTTCAGCACAAATTCCATCAACGCGATTGTCCCGAAAAACTGCGTGCCCAAGACTTGTCAAATGGTTTCCAAATGCTGGGCAATGGGACATGCATGGGAAAAAGTGGTGGCTGGAAAGCTTTTTCATTCCGCACGGTGTCCTGTCCGTCCACGCACGGTGTTTGTTCAAAAAGGTTGTTGACATGGGTCCAGAATGGTGATATTGCCACTGTGTTCAATAAATAAAAGGGCAAACGCCCGGGTGCCGCCGGCCCCCTGTTAAAGAGGCATGCTTTTGGTGATTTTTGAGCCATGGTGTGGAGAGTTCCTGGAAGCTGGCAACCTCCTAGGGCTGGGCAAAACTTGCCAACCAGCAGTTTCAAAACCCCATTGAAAGGAGGTTTTGAAGCTGAAGCTGCAGCACTTTAGAGACCCGATAGATACCAGCACTCTAGAGACCTTATCGAAACAAGGTTGGTGAACCCTGGCCACCTGGAGCTGAAGCTGCAGCAGTTTCGCCAAACTTTGCAACGGGCAGAAGCTGCAGCGAAGCTTTTCAGGGCTGAGCAAAACATGCCAACCAGCAGTTTCGAAACTCTAAAAAAAGGAGGTTTTGGAACTGAAGGTGCAGCACTTTAGAGACCCTATCGAAACAAGGTTGGTGAACCTAACAAAGTTTGGGCCCTGACCACCTGGAGCTGAAGCTGCAGCAGTTTCGCGTCGCAAACCTTGGCAACGGGCAGAAGCCGCAGCGGAGCTTTTCAGGGCTGAGACGAAGCGTGCCAACCAGCAGTTTCATGACCCTATAGACAGTTGTGGAGCTGAAGCTGCAGCACTATAGAGGCCCCTGTAGAAACCAGCACTTCAGAGACCCTATAGAAACAAGGTGGGTGAACCCAGCAAAGTTTGGACCTGGCCACCTGGACCTGAAGCTGCAGCAGTTTCGTAACCCTTGGCAACGGGCTGAAGCTGCAGCGAAGCTTTTCAGGGCTGGGCGAAAAGTGCCAACCAGCCCTTTCGAAACCGTATAGAAAGGAGGTCTTAGAGCAGAACTAGCACTTTAGAGATCCTATCAAAACAAGGTTGATGAACCTAGCAAAGTTTGGTCGCAACCCCTTGGCAGCGGGCTGAAGCTGCAGCGAAGCTTTTATTTGAGGGCTGGCGAAACGTGCCAGCCAGCAGTTTCGAAACCCTATAGCAAGGAGGTTGTGGAGCTGAAGCTGCAGAACTTTAGAGACCCGGGCAAAGTTTAGACCGTGGCCACCTGAAACTGAAGCTGCAGCAGTTTTGCAACCCTTGGCAACTGGCTGAAGTCCGGCAGTTTCGAAACCATATAGAAAGGAGGTTCTGGTTCTGAAAGGGGGTTTTGGTTTTGAAACAAGGTTGGTAGACCTGGCAAAGTTTGGATCTGGCCACCCGGAGCTGAAGCTGAAGGAGTTTCGCAACCCTTGGCAACGGGCTGAAGTTGCACCGAAGCTTTTCAACGTTTCGGAACCTTATACAAACTATAGAAAAGCGGTTTTGGAGCTGAAGCTGCAGCACTTTAAAGACCCTATAGAGACCCTATCGAAACAAGGTTGGTGAACCCAGCGAGGTTTGGACCCTGGCCGCCTGGAGCTGAAGCTGCAGCAGTTTCGCCAAACTTTCCAACGGGCAGAAGCTGCAGCGAAGTTTTTCAGGGCTGAGCGACCAACAGTTTCGAAACCCTATTATTAAAGGAGGTTTTGGAGCTGGAGCTGCAACACTTGGAGGCCCTATAGAAAGCTGCACGCTAGAGACCCCATAGAAACAAGGTTGGTGAATGCGGCGAAACTTTTCAGGGCTGAAGTAGCAGCAGTTCGCAACCCTTGGCAACGGGCTGAAGCTGCAGCAAAGCTTCTCAAGGCTTGGCGAAACGTGCCAACCAGCAATTTCGAAACCGTCTTAGAAACCAGCACTTTATAGAAACAAGGTTGGTGAACCTAGCAAGGTTTGGACCGTGGCCACCTGGTGCTGGAGCTGAAGCTGCAGCAAGCTTGGTGAACTTAGCACAGTTTGGAACCTGTCCACTGGAGCTGAAGCTGCAGCTGCAGCAGTTTCGCAGCCCCTGGCAGCCAAAGCCCGCGCAAGGGGCCACACCCAATGTCGCATACCTACGGTGATCCCAGGTGCCGCCCCGCCGAGGCCGTTTGTGTACATGCATATAATATAATATAATATAATATAGTATAATATAATATAATATAATATATTATGATATAATATAATATAATATAATAATATAATATAATATAATATATTATGATATAATATAGTATATTATGATATAATATAATATAATATGATCTAATATAATATAATATAATATAATATAATATAATATAATATTTATTTATTTATTTATTTATCTTTTTATTCATTCATGTATTTATTTATTGATTTATTCATTTATTTTTTATTTATTTAAAAAACATGCGCGCATATTTCCCAGTCTATCCTATATTTATTGTGGCTGGTTGTATCGCCGTTCACTTTTTAAGATTGACAAACAAAAAAGGCCAAAATGGGAATAGAGTTACATGAGCAGAAATAGCGATTAGAAGACTGTAGAAGCAGCTGATGCAGCATGCTGTGGTGAATTGCGGCCCCTGATACCATCAGTGCTCACAAGGTCTCAATAAAGATCTCGTGTCGATTTCGTGCAGAGCACAGCTGCCCACACCAGCGCAAGATTCTGCAAAAAAGGTGTGCTGTGCGCCGTCTTGCTTTTGGGTTCTCTCATGCCGGTGCAATTTTCTCAAAAATATGTAAGCATTATCAAAAATTATTCGAAAAATTGCAGAAAAATGACAAAAAAATGACAAAAAAAATACAGAAAAATGACTAAACAAATTGCAATTTTGCAGGTTGCAAAAATGGCATTTTTCCCGAGGCACTGTCATTTTTTGCAATTTCGGTGCAATTTGCTCAAAAATATACGAAAATATCCAAAATTATTCGAAAAATGCTTTCAGAAAAATGACATTTTTGCAACCTGCAAAATTGACATTTTTTTAGTCATTTTTTGTCATTTGGTGAAATTTTTGTTATTTTTTGTCATTTCGGTGCAATTTGCTCAAACATATGCAAAAATATTGAAAATTATCCGAAAAATGACAGAAAAATGACGATGTTTTCATAAAAATAACATGTTTGCAACCTGCAAAATTGTCATTTTTTTGGGGGGTCATTTTTTTGGTCATTTTGTGGATTTTTTGTCATTTCTTGTCATTTTGTCAATCTTGTCAAAAATATTGAAAAGTATCAAAAATTATTCGAAAAATCACAGAAAAAAAGGACAAAATAATGACAATGTCTCGAGAAAAATGCCATTTTTGCAACCTGCAAAATTGTCATTTTTTGGCACAATTTTTGTCAAGAATATGGAAATATATTCAAAAAATGACAGTGTTTCGAGAAAAAATGACAATGTTTCGTGAAAAAATGACAATGTTTCGTGAAAAATGCGATTTTTGCAACCTGCAAAATGACAAAAAAACAAACAAAACGACACCAAAACGCACAAAAAAAATGGCACAAACACGACAATCAAAATGACAGACAAAATTGACATGACACAAAAATGACAAACAAAATTGACATGACAAAAAATTGACAAACAAAATGACAGACAGAACTGAAATGACAAAAAAAATGACAAACAAATGACAGAAAAATCACAACAAAAACGACAAAAAAATGCCAAATTAGATATTTGTTTTTTTTTCAACCTTTGCCTGCCTAATTTTTTTTCTAACTCTAGCCCACCTGTTTTTTTCATTGCCTCCCAAGCAGAAACTGCCCAGCTCCCAATCCCCAACATCGATGCAACCTAGAAAACGATCGGTACTGGCACTTGATTTCTGATTACACTTCATGAACCCAAGTACTCCTTTGGACTGACTTGGCATTTGTAGCTGATTGAAAGCGAGTGGTTCAAGTCCAGTTTGCTGCAACTCAAGTGCAATAGAATTAACATTGCCAGGTATCTAGGGTTCAGAAGAACCAAAGCTCCAGACAAGAATTCTGGAATTTCTGGAAAAATTCATTCAGATAGTTCTTCTGTTTTTCTATTCTTACATTTTAGATCCTTTTGGATCTATCTTTTGGGTCCTGTTTGCACCCTTGTGGTTTTCTGGTTGTTGGAGTCGGCGACCTCGACGACAGGTCTCTTGGACGACTCAATCCCGCTGCCTCGTGCTCTTGCACGTGGGTTGTTTGCTCAAAAGGGCAGTGGCTTAAGATCTGCAGGAGTTCCAGGGAACGCTCGAAAAGCTTCATCGCTGCACAGTGACGAAAGTCTTGGTTACACTTCAGGTAGATTGGCTAAATTTGCAGATTCGTTTTTGTTTCAGGCAAATTGATGATTCCCCATAAGTTGCATTTTCCTTTTCCTGTGTTTCAATTTCTTCTGAAGTACACATGTGGGTTCATCCTTCTCAATTTCGCAACTTCACACAGATTTTGCAAGGATTTTTAATCATATTTATATATATATAGCAGTTATGAATTATAATATGTATGGGCTAGATTTGTTTCAAAAAACTGCCCTCGAGCTGATGTTGTTTTTGTTTGAAAGCGTTTCCAATTCAGCTCAATACCCATTGCACACCACCACCATGTTATTCAAGAGCCACAATCATTGCTATAGTTCGACCTTTTAAAGCTGCCACTCCTCAAATAGTGCAGTATTTCAAGATCCTTTCAAGTGCATAGTGACATAGTTGCTGATCAGTCCCAGGCGCAATCGATTCCACAAGGGCATGGTGCAGCAAGAAGGATGACGAAACACCGTGGTATCAAATGGACCTTGGAGAGGTGAATGAGATTGCTGGTGTGATTGTGGCATCTCGTGGTATCCTCAGTCCATTGCAGTCACCGACCACCTATGACTGACATGACTTCAGCAGAATCAGAGTCATCGATGTTGGGCGTCTTCCCCCTTTCTTCACTTTTTGTCCTTTTTTCCGTGGCTCTGACTCAAACTAAAATTACATAACAATTACACTACATAACAACACATTTTAAGGGAATATCCAGATTAGACTCTGAAACAAGCCGTGCTCACTGCGCTTAGCGGTGATTGGTGATTGATTACAAGCGGAGGCGCAGATGCACCACAGTGGATCACAAGGCCGTGGTGGCAAAAACACTTTGACTTCTTTGGGAACGTGGAGTTTCATTACTTCGCATATCTGCTCATATTCTCGCATATCTTCGCATTTTTCTGTTTTGTGGCCGGGTTTTGCCAGATTCAAAGTCTCTCTTGCTGACTCAGAGGCGGGGCTTGAATGTGTGTACTCGTACAAGACATTTCATTCACTTGACTGCAGCGGAAAGTTTGCAGGACGGTCCTTGGAAGTTGGCAGACGATGGTCGTGAATTCGTTGGGCTGCAGCCTTGTGTTTGTTTGGATTTCCGGCATAGGCATTTCCTGCATGTATACTACACGATAGCATGCTGTGATGCTGTGCTGTGCGGTAATCTACCATACCCCATGCCACCCTCGGCTACACCCTACCACATCCCACCATACCGCCAAACCAGACAATGTGATACAGCGCAACGTCTCAGTACGCCCGGTCACATAAAATAAGATATATGCAACATGTACCATACAGCATTTATTTATACGTATATATAAATACTGTACATGTGTACGAGGCATATTGATTCCATTGCATCCCAGGGCATCCCAGTGACTCATATTGTTGCGATTAACATTATTTGACATCATTCTACCCTAGAATATAATACGCGTGTTGCGAGACCATATGTTAAAGCACAGTACAAGCCATGACATGACATGGCGTGACATGACATGACACTAGACGCCGCACTGCACTATACAATTTAAGACTTTGCCATGCTTTGCAATACCATGTAGATCACACATATAATGCACCACACACCCATACATGCAGTCATCTATCCACGGTACGTAACCTTTGGCGCTCAGGGATTTAATTCATGGGGCATTGATGGAAAAGAGCTGACATGAAGGTAAGAACATGGTAAGATCACAGAACTCCCAAGCTGTGAAATACCGCGTCTCTCGCTCAAGAACCTGTACCATGAGCCATGATGTGTCTTCGAGACGAGACTTGTCTTCCAATGCGAAAATGGGACAGAGGCCAACTTTCTTGTGCCCTTGCAGAGCTGTGTTCCACAGTGTTCAACTCAGTGTTCGTCGGTCAATAGATAACAAGGGTCTCC
This sequence comes from Cladocopium goreaui, assembly GCA_947184155.2. Lineage (NCBI taxonomy): Eukaryota > Dinophyceae > Suessiales > Symbiodiniaceae > Cladocopium > Cladocopium goreaui. The sequence goes on along the minus strand of CAMXCT020001887.1, from coordinate 57,973 downwards.
AAGTGTTATCAAGCTCTCTTGAGTCACTTCTTGTGGTGTGCGTCGAGATCCAAGGTTCGAATCAAGCTCGCTTTGTGAGAGTGGAGCCTCTGAGCTACTCGGGCTGCGCCAAAAGCAGAAAACATATTTCTTCACTCCAATAATTTCTTGCGCTGAAATTGCTGATCAAGACTTGCCTACGGCTCGCCAATCATTGTTCTCCGCAGGTGATATCCCCAAGATATGTGATAAAATGTTTATTGCATGAAGAGCATAGATGCTTGGGATGCGTGAAACTGCAACATGATTTAACGAAATTTACAAAGTTGCTAAACCGCACGGAACCAAAGCTGAAGGATAAAGCAGTTGGCGTATGTTTGCTCCATGTTGAGAAGCCCACTTTGCGCCGATGTTATGAGGTTTTCACAACCACTGCTCACTGCGTGCGGATGTGCTGCTGGCGATGGGAACGGGAGTGGTTCCAGAGTGAAAGGAAACTGCTTGTAAAAAGAAATCGGTTGTGCGAAACTGTTGTCATTTGACAAGAGACAACTCGCATGAACAAATTGAATGAAACTTCACTCAACAGCTGTACTCGTCGAGCACGTCTTGCCTGCTGGTCAGGCAAGTGATGCAGATCGTGACAAGTTGCCAACTATTGCTCCTTGCCCTCGTCAAGCAAATATGTTTGCTTGTGGCTGATTGACTTTGTTCTAAAAGAGTTTCACGAATGCTGCACGTACATAATGCTAAGATATGCTAAGTCGTGATTTCCGCTTGGGACGCTTTACTCAGTTCAGTACTGGACCCAAGCCATTGAAAAATTCATGATTGGCCAGGTACAGTCAAGGGTCAAAGTCGTAGCGATTGTTTGCTTTTGAGTCCATACCATTGGGCGAAGCTCTTTGTAATGCAAAGTAGTGCTGGCAGAAGAGTAGTCTGCAGTGCGAGGGGTGGGCTCTCTCGTGTTTGTTGTGCTGGTACTTTGTATCCTTCAAATGAAGGCAATCCCCTTGTGTTTTGATGGATTGCTGTGACCCTGCTGTGACCCGGTCGTGGCGACTTTTCCGCAACATTCAAGAAAATTGCTCTGACTTCAGCCCTCGACTGTACATGTACGAGGAAAACTAGAAAGGGAAAACTTCTACAGATTTGACATAAAATCAGTAAGGGTCGCAAAAGCACAGGTGACTGAGCGATTCAGAGGTCTGAGATTTGTTCGATTCAAGCAGCTAGCGGTTTGAACCCGTTCGATTCAGGTCGTCTTGGGAAACTTCAGCGCTGGAGATGTTTTTGAGTTTGCGTCTCCAGAGGCTGGCACACCAGATACACCTTCCCAGACCTTCCTGCATTTCTGTGATTCCAGCAGGGCATCAAGAAGATGTCATGAAGACGTCAAGAAAGCATGTATACCCATATTACCCGTATACATCCATATACAGGATTATTCAAGATCACAAGTACCTACTTCCAACAGGCTTGCTCACGCCGCAACCAAGCAAAGCATTGTTGTGATGTCGGGAAGTCAGAGCTACTGCGCAAGCTTACATAGCTAGCCATAGGCAAAAGATGGCAAAAGTATGAGTCAGGGCGCAAGCGTGTTTTTTTTTCAGAGCGGGCTGGACTCGAAACAGGATGATATTGTCTTTTTCCGTCTTTCTGATTTCCCTTTGGAGGAGTACCGAAGTTGGACCCCAAATGCGTGCCAAACTATCACATCTTGGAGCATTTGTGCCATGATTTGTTGCTCAATTCTTAATGCAGTTTTTTTTAGTTGGTATGTGTTTGAATCAGAAATGCGAAAGCCGATGCAAGTAGCAATGTTTTTGAAGATATATACAGGGATGCAAAAAGCATTGCGTACAACAATCTTTTTGAAACAGTTTTTCAGAGCACGTTGAATTGCTGTACAGCGCTGCTTGTTTTTGAATCCCACAAGAGCGATACCGTAAATGGAAATTGGGATGTCTTGTTGCCCGGACTCGCTTCTTCACCCCCTTCCCCGAGCTTTAGTCTTTTGACGAGTATGTTGAACACCTACTAAAGTACCACGTTTTTCCCTGGAAAAGTGGTGGTGTTGCCGGCCTCTTCACAAGAAGCAGCGAAGCATGAGCAAGCAAGCACAAGGAATTACATATTTGATATCTGTATGATTCAATTCATTTGATCTTATGATATTATGTCGAGAAAAATCGGTCTGATTCTGAGAGAAAGCCTGTGAGAGCACCTGCTGGCAGACAAAGAGTGATGCGATGATGGAGCAGCAACACCTAGCTGGGATCTTAAGAGTTGCCAGAATATGTTTTTGACATTTACAGAATTTTACAGAGAGGTCAGCACTAGGTTTACGTTTTGGTCCACAGAGAGCTTTATTCAGGTGGTGCGTGTGACTTTGACGCTTCCAGGCAATGCTTCAGGCCAAGCTGAGCCGCCTTCCTCCAAAGTTGCAGAACCAGGCAGAGACCGGGTTGGCACAGCAATTTTGAGTTATTTTGGGCACGAATTCGCTTCGGCGGTGCAGGAAAAGTAAGGATTCTTCCAAACATTGCGTTTGAACTCTTGAGAAATTAAAGGCACACGTGGCCAGTCACTCGTGTCCCTCTGCTCTGGCCACTCTCAGCAATCTCTTCAAGCTGGTTTCTTTGCTTGGTAGAAATGCAGAATCGAATAGCGCGGTTCGAAATTGGAATGTTCAAAAATTGGTTAAACGGTTACACATTGCTGCTTGCCGGACACTGGCGACTGGCCTTGACTGATGCGGTGCTTGGGACTGGGCATGATTGCGGATGCCATTTCTCATCAATTCTCTGACTTACAGGCTCTTGCAGGGTGTTAGGCGAAGATTCACGGAATTTGGAAGAGTACAGTACCATTCTTGAATATTGAAGCCTTTGTACAGAGACCCTGGAAAACATTATGACAAACGGAAGGTCTCTGAATGTGAGGTCAACACGAAGTATTAAAAACCGAGCTTTCCAAAGATGGAGAACAGACCACGGGAAGATGCTTCGGCAAGAATGAAAGCCTTCAATCGAAAAGCGTGTTTAACAACCTGTAGTAAACTGTACACGCTCAAAACGACGTAGGCTGTGCAAGGAAAGCCTGCCTTCAGATCTTTCAGTGCATGCTACATGCGTGTGCGCATTGTGCTTACTGTAGTACTTCACAGTACCTCGGGCAAAAGTCCCGAAAGGCTACACTTGGCACCAATTTTCTTTGTCAAACGTTTGCATGTCTGTTGTGTTTCTTCTGGTACGCTATGCTTTCAGCACTGCAGGGCCACTGTCCATCCAAGTACCCGGCCCATTCTCCAAAGCCCTGCAAGTTTCTCCAAGTTGTCCATCCACTCTGATGTGTAGGCCAAGCAAGAAAGTCCAGCACATGGCACAGGACCTAACTCAGCCCAAGTAACTTCAAGTCCACAACTAGTCACTGGGCTGGGTTGACATAGAACAGAACGCTCTAGTGACAAACAGGAGGCTGCTCTGACATCCGTCGCCGCACACTTTGTAATCTAAAAGGAAACCATCGACAATGCATGAAAGTCATGAACGGCTTAAAGGCTTGGAAAGTCTATAGATCATCAGTTCCAGGCCTGCGTGCATTGCACGCAAGGGGGGGGTCACAGACAAGCTGCCGCCTTTCTGCGTGCAATTACTTGTGACGTGGGTAAGTTTATTGCAACACATGATAGGTGGGGTGCGGAACAAGCGTACGCTGAGAGAGCAGACAGACCTTTGCGTCCATGTAGTTTGCCTCTATTGAAGCCAGGGATTCTTTCTATTATTTGTTTGCTTTGCTGCTTTGTCAGATGCAGTCTTGAAGATCTGAATATTGCACAATGACCCGGTAACTTTACAGTCTCGAATTCATATCTTTTTTCATGCAGTTCAGGTCCTCAGTTTTCGAGGGCTTCCCTGTTTTTGCAGGCGTCGAGTTTGCAGAACGTTCTGCGCTATGAAAGCAGGCAGCTTCAGCATCAGGCCTGAGTTACGCTTCTGTGAAGATTTCTACAATTGTTTGCTCCTGCTGACACAGATTGAGGATTCTCAGGTTGTGCACAGGAAGGCAAACTGAATCAAAAACTGACGAAGTGCGTGTTCAAGAAATGTCACGAAAGCTAGCTGTGCTAGCTGAAGTTGCTCTTGCTTTAGCAAGGAATAGGCAGGCACCAGAACCATTGGAAACCCTGAAACTTTCCAGTTAGACCCCCCGCCCTGGCAGGCCCAGGTTCGATCAACCTGAAATAGCAATCCCCGTATTGAGGGAGCCCTGGATCTACGTTAGAACACTTGTGGTCACGCGGCGGCAAACTACCTCTTTTTGCTGCGGTATGCAAGCAAGTCTTGAGCCACGGAGTGGCACAGTGGTCTTATAAATTAATGTGAACATGTCATGTACATGCAACACTGACATGCATGCATTGTGTAGACACGTCCCCAAAAATAAATTAGAAACAGACACAAATTTTCTTCGTGTCGTAACATGCACAAAACTTTTCACGCATAAGAAGCGCTCAGCTTATGCTCTGCTGTGAAACGTGTCCGAAGACAAAAATCAGATACTACTGCTGACCGCTTTTGCGGTTCGTGCATTTGAAAAATGAGAATCAATTCATGCGACAGGCTGACAGCTTTAGAGCCCCATGGTAAAGGTATAACCATAAAGCCAGAGCTCGTTTACTTTGTGGCATAAGATCTAACCATGTGCCGTCCGGTCGTCGGAGCCAGCGGTAGGTTGGTGCAACATAACCAGGCATATACTCAACTGTGCCTGTGTTTGGATTCTGCCTAAAGTAAGGCGGTTGAAAATAACCTCGACCGGTGTTACCGTTCGTTTGAGGTGCGTTTGGTGGCTCGGGCACATTCTGTCTAGTCTGCCACGCGCCTGTGTTTAGCCATTGTGCGCCAGTCTGCCGTCGTGGGGGAGAAGGTGGTTCAGGTACATTTGGTGGTACCTGTTGGCGATGCTGGCGTACGGTGTTGGTCCACGATGCACCTTGGTTTGACCGATTTTCGGTTCGACTTCTGGTGCTACGTGTCGGCGGTGTTTGTGATCGCTGGCGGCGATCATCACGTCCGCGTGCCACGTCTGCAGCCCGAGCCTGATGCTCTTTCAGTTGTGCGTGTTGGGCTTTGACTCGGCGTCCTCGGAGGAGGAGGCTGAGGTGGTGTTCGCGGCTGACGTGATTGAGTCCGATCGCGGCCGGTGTTGCGGCTCATGGATCTTTCTCGGCTTCTTGCACGAGTATCCGTGTTTCGGAATGAGTCTCGTTGCATTGGTGGAACACTGTCACGTCGCTCTCTTCTCTCTTCTCGTTGATCTTCACGATTCTGCTTGTATTGTTGATTCTTTTCTGCCCATTTTTCGCGACGCCGGGTTTCGGCTGCCTGAGACCTAACACGCGCCGCATGTTTTTCAAAACACGCATGGTGGCAAACGTCATCAAAGGAGAGTGCCATCCAGCATCGGTCTCTGCCAGACCAAGATCGTAGGTCATCAGGTGCTTTGCTTGTTCCAGGTCGGTTAAGATGATTTCATCGTTACTGTAACTGATGGTCCTGCTACGCCATCCGCACTTGCGGATTCCTGGCGACCTCTGTCCTCTGAAACGACAGTTTGTTTGCCGTAGCAAAGACTAATCAAAATCATGGAGTCACAGTCCGCTTCCGGATCACCCTCCATTGCACGAATGTACAATCCTGCTTGCGTTGAAGAAACCAAATTGTAAGTAATTCTATTCAAGGCGCTGCGGTGCAAATTTATATGTCCGAGAAAACGTTCAAGAATGTCAATCATGATGGAACTCCGGTAGTCGGAATGATCATCGTGCTTAAAATTTCGTTGGGCGAACTGATTGCCGTCTCCAGCGATGAAGTCAGCTTGGTGCTCTACGCAGGCGGCTACAAAATGTAACAGCTTTTCGCAGCACTCGCTGTACCCATTGTTCCGTGCCCAGGAATTGGCGTGGAATACGGAAATCCGAATTTCGGAGAGGCCGAGACGGCGTACGTCGTGAGTATCTGCACCGCTTCGCGGTTTAAGCAGCTCGACTGGACGGAACAAAGGCCGACAATTTCGCAAAATTTGCACGTCTGGAGAATCTTTTGTTGATGCCAATGGAGCCGGATGCGGCGTAATGGCTGCGTCCATATTCGGTGTCATATCCGCGGGCTTTTTGGCTCGGATCCCTGAGGTAGGGTCCACCATTTGTCCGGCAGTGGTTCTGCCAAAATCAATACGGAATATGCATCCGTGAATCCGCCAGAAGCGATTTTTAGGCTCTTTATTTTCCGTGATCGTTTGCTATTGCACTAAAAGTTCAATGAAAGTGCCTTCTTCATGGCTGCCGCGGACAAAAATGGCAAGTGATGGAGCCGTGATTTCGGCGTTGATCACCATTCCTATCATGGAGTGTTCCATGGCAAGTTGTTGGTGAAATGTGATATCTCCATGGTCGTCTGTGGCCTTAAAGAGACAGGTAATATGAGCATTATTTTTAAAAACAAGATGGGGCAAGACACGACAGTTTTTATCCCGACGTAACCAAGACGGGAACCGCTTATTTCCTCCAATGTATGGTTCGCGGTTAATGGCACCTAAGTTCAAAGATGATAACTGTCCTTTAGGCCTTCACTGACGTCGTCCGGTCTTCGGAGCAAGCTGTCAGCAACATCCTTTTTGCCCATGAGACAAGAACAAAAAATTTCCAGCATTTGAAGATATTCATCATCAGTAAGGTCATGGTACTGACAGTCCAACATGATTTCAGGACGCCAAATTGGCAATGGGCTAGCTTTGTCCTGTGCATCGATAAAATGTTCTTGAAATGTTGGTACTCAGCGATTTTCGGCTGGTTGGTACACAAAATATCACAAAATCAGCAAAAGGAAAATCTTGAACACCATGTTGCATGAAAGATTGAAAATAAGTGTTACCAACCTTTGATGCTCGGCTCAACTTTTGGAAGATTTCTTCAAAAGCTTCTTGTCGGTTTTCACTTTGTTCCGAAATATGCGGTTTGTCCCAGCACATTGTCAATTAGTTCACACCAATATCAAAAGAAGATTCATTGGAACCAATACTGTCGGGCATGAATTGTGCTCCAAGCTCGGAGGAGTAATGAACAATATGGTGCTTGCATGCTTGGCAGTGAGAGCGGCAATTCAAGCAGTACGCATACCCGCAAGGATGGCACCAGTACATCGCATCGTCAGAGCCACAAATGTCAATTTTTTTTGCAGCAAAGCTGACCTTCTGGCCGCTGGAACCACTGGATATTCGTGAATTCCTGCGTGAATTTGGTATAAACTTCCTTAGCCGTGTTTGCGTCTTTGAAGAGTTCTTTTGCCTGTCGCGATGTCTCACGTTTAGTGGCTGGTGCTTTGACCGTTTGTCGCGCGCGCTCCTTCGCCGAACCTTCGGCTGGCTTGGAGGCAGAGGCTGACGAACTGCGGGCTGCAGTGGAGGGCTCCGGTTTATCGGATTTCTTCCTCCATTCTTCTCCTCCTTTTCTCGGCAATGCCTTCGCCCTGATCGGCGTAACAGGCTTGGCCATATGCGAAGAGGACTCACTTTCTGAGGAACTCATTTCTACTTGTCTAAGTCCTTTTACCTCGCGCTTCTTGTTCTCTCTCCGTGTTTCGGATCGAACTTCCTTGCGCATTCCTTGTTTGAAGCGCTCTGCGATGGTGCGACGTATCTCATCTACACGGTCATTTTCTCGGGTCTGGGAGGACCACGAGAGCGGTCATTGGGCGTCGGTCCATCACGTGGTGGCCTGGCCGAGATATCGGCGCGTGCCGTTTGGAAGCTGTTGAGGGAATTCTGGATGATGTTTGGGTCTGAAAGCTTGTCAGTTACATAGTGAATGTAATCTGTTCTGGTCCAAACAATTCCATCAGCTTCATTTTGGTTCCTCTTTTCCCAATAAAATTGTTGGTGAGCAATATGCATTGAAATACCAACATTAGATTTGTAATTGGTCATTTTGGCAAGTTCTCCGCGTTGCGGAGGATCAGCCATGCACAATTGAGAGCAAACTCCAACAAATCGAGCATATGAAACTGTATGAGTTGTAAGGACATAGTTATTTTCCGTGATTACGGGGTCAAGTCCTTCAAGGCACGCGGGAGCGCCGATGACAATGCAATCGGACTCCGGTCTCAAGGCATCGGTCATTGTTGTACGGCAATGATCAAGCGCAAAGTGCACATGATTTCTTCCGCCTCGTGTGCCTCCGGGCATAAGCCCGCGAGAGCGGATCAATGCCAGATTTTTCTCGTTAGTTCCATGCACCAAATAACGATCTTTATAAAATTTTAAACCATTGGTCTAAAAGGAGTATGTTCAATATGGACTTGATTGGAATGACCGCTGCCAATGCGTAGAAGAATGTTGGCGATGCCTAAGCCTTCCAGCATATCAGCTTGGGATTGTCTGTTACCGGTGTCTGTGAATTCTGCTGGCGTGAGCCAAGATGTCCGTGTGGCCATCTTTCCGGGTAAAATTCGTTGCGGGTAAGATGCCCGATTTGAACTCTACTCTTGTTGCTATTGCAACACACATAGGCAAGCAGCAGCAAAAAATTGATGACAGGCATATTTTGCGGCACAGCGTCTGTCTGTATCGCACGAAGTCTTTCATGGCATTGATTTTGCATTTGCCGAATCTTGCGGCTACATTCGTCAAGCGAAAGTGATCCATCGTCGTGTGGCCAAAAACCCTGCCTAAAAAAGGTAGGAAAAATGGCGTGACCCTAGCTCGAATATCGAGTCATTCAGGGAATGAGCATGTTCGTCATCTGTCTGTACAGCTCCGTTTTTGTGGAGGACTGCGATCAAGGCTTGTACGAATGCATTGACATGTGGTCTGATAATTTCTGAAGGCTGTCTAAAGGCATCTTCAATCATACGATTGCGTCTTTCTTTTTCACTGTCATCTCTTCCTCGGCGTCTGTCCGATCTGTCGGATCGACCGCCTCGAGGAGTGTGGTCAGGTCTATATCGCCTCGAGGAGTGCGAAAACCACGAGCCGTGTCCGAATTTTCGGAACCTGGCGGTTTGGAAAATACTTTGCATAAGATAAGATCACAAAAGGGCAGTCAGAGACGTCCCAGGAGTCAGTGCACGTCGAGTCAGGTCAGAGGCAGTCGGCGTCGCCTCAGGTGTCCGTGCACGTCACGGCAAGTCAAAAAGGGGCAGCCGGCATTGCCCCAGGTGTCCGGCCAGTGGACCGGAAAAAGAGATCCAAGAAATATCGTTTCCTATTGAGCCAAGAGATTGCAGACACAAATTTTCTTGAGACGAAAATTTACTCGTATTTTACTCATCAAAATACATCATGGCAAACACATAATCTGAGATATCTTCACATAGAAACGCAAGAACATTGTGTGGTTCATGAAGTGTTTCAATGACCCATGTTGTCAAAAAGGACTTCTGTTTAAGCAACGACCTGAAAGGTGGATGCACGTCTACCTGTTCAAGTTTGCCAGTGGTTAACGACGAAACAAGTTGGTCTGGCCTAGCAGTGGATTTTGTAAGAGGGTCTGCTAGACAATATTCACTAGCTATGTGACTTGAGTCGTCGAGGTGGCCAGCCAAAAACGACACCCTAAAGAAACCCTAAATGAAACCCTAAAAACCTAAACGAACCCTAAATGACATCCTAAAGAAGCCAAAAACGTAACCCTAAAGAAACCCTAAATAAAACCCTAAAGAAACCCTGAATGAAACCCTAAAGAAACCCTAAATGAAACCCTAAATCCTCAAGAACCCTAGAAGAAATCCGAAAGAATCTTTGAAACCACAGAAAGATCATTGAAGACGATCAAGAAAGCAATGAAAACATCCCTACTCTCTTAAAAATGGAATTTGAGGGGGGGGAGTCGTACTGAAATTTCATTTTAAAATTCCATTTTTGCAATCATGCTTTCTCAATGATCAATATTCCTCATCATTCCATGTCTTTGGCAAGCAGATGAAAATTAAATATTTGCGCTTAGCTCCGGAGGAGCTAAGCACATGTCAGACTAAAGCAGCACATATGTAGGGATGGCATCCCTCCAAAAATTGCGCCGCCGTCATCATACTTGCGCTTAGCTCCTCCGGAGCTAAGCGCAAGTATTTTCTAGCCAGTGCCCAAGGCTTGTTAAGAAATGTTACTTTACAATTCCATTTGAGGGGTTGGATCACTATCCCAGGGTTTCCAAGCAAAAAAATGGAATTCGACAGCTTGGTTTTGTCCCCCCCCGCCCTCCCCCTCTATAGGGGTAGGGATATGAAAACCATCCAGACATCGTCGAAAACGATGGGAAAATTGGTGAGAACTGAAATGTTGCAATTATCGCGCAAATTTAGGATTTTAGCTACCCAAATTTGCGACTTCAGCTCCGACATGCTGCAAATAGCATGCAAAATGAGAGATTGTAGTTCAAAAACGCAGCAAATAGCACGCAAATCAGAGAGACTTTAGCTCCAAAATGCAGCAAATAGCATGCAAATCAGAGATTTGGGCTCCAAAATGCAGCAAATAGCACGCAAATCAGAGATTTTAGCCCCAAAATGTAGCAAATAGCAAGGAACATTGCCCCAGACTGAAAAACAACAAAAACTTAAATATAAAAAATGAAACCCTAAAAACAATCATCACCCCTTCTTTTTCAAAGCACCGCCGCTGTCATTCCTGTCCTCTCGCTTTCAAGCTGGAGCTCCGTTTTTCAACTGAAAGCGCGGCAAGGCTCTCAATGAAATCCCAGTTTGCTCAATTGACACCTGCACCAGCTCTGAGAGCCTTGGTCTCAGCTCAAATTCAAAGTCTCAAGTGAAGATTTTCATTGGGGTGATTGATCTCAATGGACTTGGTTGATGCCATTCCCTCATTTGTTATGCTCCACGTGCAAACAGATTAGTTCCAATATCATATCATACAATGGTCAATCGTTTCGTTTGATTAGCGGTAGTTTGTTGCACACAATGACATTGATGTTCCTCCACAGTGCAATGTTGAGTGTTCAAGAAGTGCTTGGAATCTTTGCAAGCGCTTGAATGGTGCAATCACTGTTGCAACGTGTTGGGCAAGATATTGCATCGTTTGATGCTGTAGGCTACGAACTCTCCTTCATGAAGCAGTTCGGCCCCGAGAATTCCATGGATACTGCACTTCATGCAAGCCATGGCCGTGTGCTTTGAACATCTTTTCACTGGTGAAGAGCCTTTTTCGAGCATGTTCGAACCCAGTCGGGACTCAACTTCGCTCAAGCCTCAAAGATCTTAAATTGTGCAAGACGCGGCATAAAGCAATCAACATCAACCAACATGTGGTAGAGAAACCATCCATCCAAAACCTCGCAGCCGTTGGGGCGTTGATTCGCATTGCACTGTCAAATTATCTTGCTATCCCCGCACCCGCCTCGCATACAGCTTCTCTGATGGGATCTGCGGCAGTGCTATCTGGGCATTCTCGATGGAGGGTAGGTGTGAAAGCGTTGCTTTGCGCTGCAGTGGTTACGGTGGTTGCCTGCAATTGCTTTGTCCTGGTCGGTGACGTCAGCCCATCAGTGAGGCAGAGCAGTTTAGAACAATAGTTCACAACAATGCGGCTGCACGTTGAGTTCAATCAGAAATCATAGCCTGATTGGTTGATATTGTTTGCGCGTTTCTTTTGAAGCATGTTTCCACGGACTGTATGTGTGATCGTCAATGCTTGAAGGCAATCCTTTGCAGGAATCCGTTCCAAGCGTACGACTTCAACTTGGAGAACAAGGCTGCAGGATTTGGGCAGGCCTGTTTCTGCCAGTGTCAGTTTTTTTTTCTGCTGCTCTCAGACTTGAAGAGAAAGGTGGAGCAACCTGAGTCTGGCCTAATGTGACAAACAATGACGGTTCATTATTATTATTATATATATAATTATATATATATATGCATGTGGTTATATATGATTATATATGATTATTTTTGATTATATATGATTATATATGACTTTATATGCTGTGTATTGCTATGTTACGTGCTTGTCCATGTTCATGTTGAGGCAAGACTTGAGCTGCGGGCTGGTCGGACAAGAAATCAGGACCCTTTTTCCTGGAGCTAAGAGACTCGTTCGAGTGACCTGCCTTGCAGCGCTTTCCCTTTGGATTTTCAATATGTAGATATACCTGGTCTGAAGTCTCAAGAAGTCTTAAAGGTAGTGCGCCCAGTATAGAGCAGATCACATGTTTGCGGAATCCGGTTTCTGTTTTTGGCAGGGAGACGGGAGCCCAACACTTTTTGCTTTGCTGGGTGCTACTACCTTCTGATGTGTCCGATGAAGAGCCAAGTGATTGTAATGAAATGCGTATTGAGCATTTGCTCAACTGGAACATTTATCGCACGGGCTGGCTTCGGCAGGGGAGACCATCCAAAGCGTACTTGGGTGCCTTGAAAAGTCTTCGCTACTCTGTGAACCCCTCATTTCTTATTGTAGAGCTTCGCACACCGGCGATGCCATAAGGGTTATGTATAGTAGTGTGCGCATTGGTGTTGTTCATGTGCTCGGCGCGCGCGCGCAGGTGCAGAGCACAGAGTGATGTTCTTTTCCTACCACAGCTTGTAACCATTTTAATTACCAAACATGTGTTTGTCCTTTTTTTGCGCTTGTTCTTGTTCTTGTTGTTGTTGCTGTTGTTGCTGCTGCTGTTCTTCTTCTTCTGCTACTTCTTCTTCTTCTTCTTCTTCTTCGTCTTCTTCTTGTAGCGCATCTTATTCTCGCGTTTTTGTGCACCCCTAAAGATCACCAAATAGTCGGTCGTTTCGCGTTTTTTCAGATTCCCGGAGCAAAAAACACCGTAAATACCGGTGTTTTTTGCGCTTCGAAGGCCGAAACCCGTATTTGCGATGTTTTCTGCCTCGGGTAACAAAAATCACGGCGTACTATTTACAGTGTTTTTTTGCCAGCATCTAGCAAAAACGCAGGTGTTTTTTACACAGTTTTCAGCATGTTGCAAGACGTACTTTTTCCATGCCAAAGGCGCGTAAACACAGCAAATTACAATGTGAGCAAAAAAGCAAAATTCCGCCAAAATATGCCCAAAATGACATCCAAAAAGTTTCTCGTAATTGCACCGTCTTTTTTTCCCACCCCGGAGGTTTGGCGGTACTACACAACACGGCGAGGCATCGCCGGATTAAAGATTCAACAGATCCTGATGGCTCGTTGGAACTGACCGAATGTGAGCAAGGGCATATTCTGACGCCTCATCGACGGTGAGCAAGGACATATCCTGATGTCTCATTGGAACAGACCGAAGGTGAGCAAGTTCATATCCTAATGTCTTATTGGCTACATCCAGCAGTTGTGAGTGACGTGACCACTGCAACTACTCCAAAAAGCACAACTCCAACTACTTTTCGGTCCATCAATGGATTCGCCCTGCCATCCATGCATCACAACAACGCACGCTTCCTATAGTTTCCTATATTGAAACTTCTGCTGGTATAAATACATGTATGTGTATTTACACACACACATATATATATATAGATTTAGATTTATACGAATATTCAAAACATATATATATATACTTGTACTTGCTTATACATTGTTCGTAGCAGCAAAAAGCCAGCGGCGGTAAAGTCGTGCAAAACTTTCGCTTGGCTCCACAGTCTGCCCACGATTGGAAGGCCGCAAGCATCATGACAGTCATTGGCCAGGGTTGCACTTTGCCATTGAGCGGCGTTAAAGGTTAAAGGCTTCGTTTTCGTTTTGCCAAATTTGCCACTGAATGATGCAATGACACAGAGCGGCTTTCTTTCTTCTGAAGAGGATTCAAAGTGCTGTTCTGGGAGCGCTTTTGCTGTGTGGTGGTTTATGGCTAGCAAAGGTTCCTTGCCGCAAACTCTTGTCAGTTGGTGAGTGTGTTTTTCTGCGCTTTTGCACGTGGTGCGCATGAGGGATCCGGCGTTGTCCTTTTCCAATCTGAGGTTCTGACAGGCCAAGAAACTGGATGCACGGTGATGCATTGGAGAATTGTCTACAATCAAAAAGTACGAAAAATGATTTAAGATAGATGTAGATAGAATTTTGATCGCACGAGTCATCACGAGCCCCAGCCTGAGTTTGAAAGACGAAGCTGCAGTGTGCCTATTGGGCTGCCAGGCCATGTCGAGACCATTGCAAGTCTTCTGGGGTCGTTGAGAGCTGGGGCAGCTGGAACAGCACTGGCAGCTGCTTGGGGCGCAGGACTCGGATGCAACAGATTTCACATATGTTTAGGAATTAACCCAGCATACAACCCCAATAGCAAAGTTTTGCGTTTCCTTTGACGCCGATTTTTGCGTTGACAGGTGAGCTAGCTTAGCTGAGAAAATACCATTCCTTCAGTACCACCAAGACACACCGGAACACTGCCAAGACACCACGGAAACACCCAAAACATGAGCAAAACACCCAAAACATCACCAGACACCATCAAGACACTACACTACGGACACACCACCAAAGTGCCACCAAGACACCAACGACCACCGAAACAAAATTGACAGACCACCAAGACACCAGCACGAAGGACACAACCAATTCCCAAAAGGACCTGCAAAGGGTTTTTCCCAAAAAGTTGTTGCCAACAAAAATTGTCATAATAATTTTTGCCATCACCATCTTCTCGCATCATCATCGACACAACACCGTCACAACAACATCATCACAGCACCATCATCATCATCATCATCATGATCATCGTCATCACCATCATCATTGTCATCATTGTTTTCATCATGGTCACCTTCTTCTTTTCACCAACCATGCCCACATCATCAACATAATCATCATCAACAACAACAAAGACAACAAAAACGACAACAACAACAACAACAACCACAACCATAACCACAACCACAACAACAACCACAACAACAACAACAACCACAACAACCACAACAACCACAACAACAACAACCACAACAACCACAACAACAACACACAACACCCAACACCCAACACCCAACACCCAACACCCAACAACCAACAACCAACAACCAACAACCAACAACCAACAACCAACAACCAACAACAACAACATCATCACTTTTCATTTTTGACAAGTTTCAATTTGTGCATTTACAAAATGAGATACACAGGTGTACATGCAGGTATGTAAATATGACTATCTTATTGACGCAGGCGTTGGAGTGCAGGTGCATAGATGAAGATACACAGAACCCTCTTTAAAACAACTACCGCATGAGCATTTGCAGGTCTAGCACGACAGGTGCATATAGATAGATAGATAGATAGATAGACAGAGAGATAGATAGATAGATAGGTAGATAGATAGGTGGATAGGTGGATAGATGGATAGATGGATAGATGAATAGATGGATAGATGGATAGATGGATAGACGGATAGATAGATGGATAGATAGATGGATAGATAGATAGATAGACAGATAGATAGATAGAGAGGTAGACAGGTAGATAGATAGATAGATAGGAAGATAGGTAGAGAGGTAGATAGGTAGGTAGGTCGGTAGGTAGGTACGTAGAAGATAGATGATTGATTGATTGATTGGTTGGTTGGTTGATTGATTGATTGATTGATTCGATTGATTGATTGATTGATTGATTTGGTTGATTGATTGTTTGGTTGATTGATTGATTCATTGATTGGTTGATTGATTGATTGATTGATTTGATTGATTGATTTGATTTGATTTGATTTGATTTGATTGATTGATTGATTTGATTGATTTGATTATTTGATTGATTGAGTGATTGATTGATTGATTGACTGATTGATTGAATTGATTGATTGGTTGATTGATTGATTGAGAGACAGACAGACAGACAGACGGACAGACAGACAGACAGATAGATAGATAGATAGGTAGATAGATAGAATTATATATATGGTCCCCTCCTCCGTCTCTCCACCCCCCCTCCCCCCCGCAAGGGGCTGGGTCCCCATAGCACCCCCTTACCTTCTATTTGCGGGCTGTTGGCAGCATTTCTGAGGTCCAGCTTCGTTTTTGCTAGGTCTTTGCAGCATTTCTGACTACCAGCCTCGCATTTACTAGGTACATGCTACCTTTTAGACGATCTACGTAGCACACATACTCCCTCAAAGTACCTACGTGCTACCTATAGCCATATATATATACATATATACTACCTGTGTACTCTCACAACACTACATGTGTTTTAACATATACCGTACCTACCATACATTCCATTGATGCCATACATACCATACCTAGCATACCTATCATACATACCACACATACCATACATGTGAAACATAATTACCACACTTACCATACATACAATACCAAACATACATGCCATACATACCAAACCTTACATAGGAAACATTCCATGCCCATCATAGTAACCATACATACTGTCATATCAAACATACCATACCCAACAGACTTACATACCATACCTACCATCCATAAAATACCAACGATTCATGCCATGCATACGTACCATACATACCAAACATACCATACTTTCCAAACATGCCATACCAGACCGACCATACACACCATACATACCCAACATACCATACCACACCCCCACCACAACACAGGGGGGGAGGGGGACAGTACCACACCCCCACCACGCCACAGGGGGGTGTTATTTATTTTGTTTTACGTGTCTACACAATGCTTTCATGCATGTTGACATGTACACTGAATTCACTATTTCCACTGCGCCACTTCGCTGGCTCAAGACTACTGCATTACCGCGTAGAAAAGAGTGCAGCGGCCTCTGTTTGACCACAAGGGTTAACTAGATTCCAGGGCTCCCTCAATACGGGGAAAGCTACCTCAAAGTGGTAGCGGAGCCTGCGCCTTCGCCAAGTTCCGATCCGTGTGCCGAACTGTTGTTCTTTGCATACATTCCGTATATCAGACTTGCGAAGGCAACTTGTAGGTCAAGTTAGAGTAGCTGCCATGGTCTTAATCCACAACATGGATTCAGATGAAGAACAACCCCAAATTGTTTCTTATGAAGAGCCTGAAGCATATGCCGCTGCCAGTCATTCCGAAGACCGGATGGGCATCACAATGACACCAAAGGTTCCACCCCAATTTGATGGCCAATCTAGCTGGTTTGAATATGAAGACTTAGTTGATGACTGGCTCGGGATCACAACATTGCAGATAAGCACGGACCATCATTAAAGAATGCCCTCATTGGTTCAGCTTCTTTTTATAAGTCGATGCTCGATAATGCCCTACTCCGAGATCCGGATCGTGGCCTCGCTCATTTCAAGGACACATTGAGACCATACTTCGTGAAGGGAGTAAATCATGTGTTTCTTTGGCGATTCCTCCAGATGTTTCGCACATATCGAGGCCAGAGTGAATTCGCGCACTGGAGTGGGCGATTCGAAATCGCGCGGAAGCGTTTGTTGGCTTCTTGGTCCGACTTGCTTGACTTATCCGATCTTCCTGAAGCAGGCACTCAGGCATTTACGGCAGCACTCACTGATGAGCAAAGACTGCACTATAATGGCATAGTAGCAGATGAAGACAAGCTTGCATATCAACAAGAGCTTCGTGAACAAACCATCACAAATAGAAGGACCAGACATGCCGCACAGTTTCCATTGTCAGACAATTTGATGTCACTGATTTTCTTAGTCCAAGCAGACCTCAACGAGCAACAACGAGAGCGTTTTGTCTCGTCCATGAACATCCGTCAGATAGCAATGCCTCAGCATACATATCTCCAAGTTAAACAGCTGTTCTTAGAACTTTTTGCCGTTTCTCGCACAGGTGTTGCAGACCCAAACATCACGCACCGCAAGCGGTCCACTTTCTACGTCATTGAGGAAGGAGAGACCGAAGAGGGTGAGTACGGATTCTGGGTCTTGGACGAAGACACAGACAGCATCTTCTAGCGCATCACAAGCCCCCGAAAAACAAGAAACCGCCCACGCCGAAGAAAGCTGGAGTTATGACTATGACACCTATTGGACAGATGATTGGTCAGGATATGAATCCTATTACGGATATGATGGAGATTACTCCCAAGGTGATTGGTACAATTGGTCTTACTTTGCTTCCGCTGAGGAACTGACCGAATCCGAGGACAAGCATTCAGAAAGTTTAGAAGTCATTTCTGAGGACGGACAGACGGACAGACGGACCAGATCAATCGGTTTTGTTTTTCGGCCTTTTTCTTGTTCCAATTTCTCGGACACGAACTTGTACAAGCCTTTGCATTCGTGCTTCTGTTCGTGTCTCTGATGTACCAGCGCTTTGCAGATTAGAACAGGTTTCTGTTTAAGAGCATCCGCCAAGTTGAGAACAGTGTTTCTACCGAATCCGGTGACCTGCATTCGTTCCTACCGCACACATGCCCGCTCAATTCCGTTTTCACGGAAGAGTGTGTATTGAGTGTGTATTTCTCAATTATGATCATGGTGCCCAACAAGCATTGCTTTGTGAATATTATGTAGATCTTGGTTCTCATCCGACTTATGTTATTCTTGATTCAGGTTGCAGAGCCATGGGATCCCGCTTTGCCATTGATCGCCTTGTACAGGCTTGCCAACAGCACCCGAAGCGTGATCACATCTGGTTTTCCAAGCAGCCTTGTTCAAGTAAGCTTTCATTTGCAAATGGAGAACAATCTACAGTTAAAGAAAGATTAGTGATTCACTTTCGCAATGATCGTGCACAGACTGGTTGGATCACAACATGCGTTGACATTCTGGACAAAGGTAAGGTTCCCATCCTCTTTTCAGTTGAGCAAATGCGGAACCTTCGCATGAATATTGAACACACTCCTGTAGGTGAGTTTTTGATTTGTCCACTTTTCGGAATGCAACGCACCGCATTGGCGGCCAGTACATCCAACCATCCAGTCGTTGACATTATGGCTCTTGCAACTTCAAGTTGGAAACCGATGTACAGCTTTCAGTCCGAAGACATCACATGTCCAGCATGTAACGGTAAACATCGTCCACACACAAACAAGGAAGGTTGTAAGAGATTCAAGGGATCAGAACAAAAATCAGTACAAGTGCCGAAACCGGCCAAGTCCGATTCCAAGAAAAATGTCAAGAAGGTAATTCAGCCTGATAGTAAGTTAGAAGTACCAAATCAGCATTTTGATCCTGATGACGAGCCAATGGTGGCCTCTGGACCAAGTTCCGGTTCAAAGGACGGAGTCCCCAGACGTCGGGAACCTCAGATTGAAGAAGATAATGCAGAAGTCCAACCGGAACCAAATGTTGAGGTGAAACTTGAAGAGAAGAAGGAACCGTCACCTAAGGGAACATTGTCACTTGCACTTCAGAGAATTCATGATAAGCTTCAATCACCAACTGAACTTCTCAAATTGCATTTGAAGCATTATCACATGACGACCGAACAATTCAAGAGAAGAACATCAGCTCTGAAGTTGCCAAAGGAAATTTATGACAAGTTTGACCAGATAACCACATCATGTGACAACTGTTCCACGGCCAAAATTGCACCTTGGAGAGCTAAGGTTTCAGGAATTCGAAGCGAGGTTTTTGGTGAACTTACTTTCATTGATCATGGAGAAGTTCCTATCAATCCTCAGTCAAAACTTCAATTCGTACTTATGTCATGTATGATGGTGCAACTTCTTTGACTACTGCCTTTGTAGTTCAAAATAGGTCTGATATGGTGACGATATCTCATCTTCAAGAGTACTTCGAAACTTATCAGCTGAATCCAAAATATATTATGGCCGATCAAGCTTTTATGGGTACTGAAATGGAGAGCTATTACAGCAGGCACAACATTCGGCCAATCTCTCTAGGACCGGGTACACACCATGGCCAAATCGAGCTGAAGCAGCCATTCGCATGTTTAAGAAACAGGTCTCATTGATGCTAATTTCCTTGAAGGACGATCCTTTGCTTGCCAACATTACTTACAACAGTTGTTGAGACAAGCCTGCATTTCGAGGAATACCATGGTTACACATGGTGGTGTCGCCCCAATTGAATTAGCTTTCGGAAGAAGACCTGCCGACATAACGGCGATTGAGCTCATGAATCCTGCACAGCTCACTACCGAGGCCCCTGCTCCTGAGAGACAGATTGAAGCACTAAGGTCGCTGGCGATGCGAAAGTTTCTAGAGGCAAAACAGTCTGATGACCTTCGAAGAGACATTGCAAGTAAACTCCAACTCAGCGATGGACCATTCTTTCCTGGTGATAAAGTTTACTATTGGACCGAAGACGAATCAAAAATCAAATCAGACGGTTCACATGGAGGAAAATGGATAAAAGGAAAGTTGGTTTCAGTAGATGGTAGCATGGTAGGAGTTGACTTAGGTACCAGAATTGTGAAGGTCAACATCAGTAAGATCAGAAAAGATCACAATCCGATTGAAGATGTCGATGTACCTCTTGATCCTGCCGCATTAGCCAGTGCCGAATTTTCGGCCAAAGATGCCTGTACAGCAACATCGAAGTCCACATGTAGAACCGATGGCTTTGCCAATACGATCATGCAGCAGGATGCCT
>CAMXCT020001887.1:0-35000 GCA_947184155.2 Cladocopium goreaui | reverse complement strand
GTGTGGAGTGTGGAGTGTAAAGTGTGGAGTGTGGAGTGTAAAGTGTGGAGTGAGGAGTGTGGAGTGTGGAGTGTGGAGTGCACAGTAAAGTGTGGAGTGTGGAGTGCGGAGTGTGGGGTGGAAAGTGTAGAGTGTGGAGTGTGGTGTGTAAAGTGGGGAGTGTGGAGTGTAAGAGTGTGGAGTGAGGAGTGTAAAGTGTAAAGTGTGGAGTGTAAAGTGTGGAGTGCGAAATGTGGAGTGGCAAGTGTAGAGTGTGGTGTGTAGAGTGTGGAGTGTGAAATGTAAAGTGTGGAGTGTAGAGTGTAAAGTGTAGAGTGTGGAGTGTGGAGTGTAAAGTGTAGAGTGTAAAGTGTAGAGTGTGGAGTGTAGAGTGTAAAGTGACGAGTGTAAAGTGTAGAGTGAGGAGTGTAAAGTGTGGAGTGAGGAGTGTAAAGTGTAAAGTGTGGAGTGTGGAGTGGAAAGTGTGGAGTGTGAAGTGTGGAATGTAAAGTAAGGAGTGTGTAGTGTAAAGTGTGGAGTGTGGAGTGCAAAGTGTAGAGTGTGGAGTGTAAAATGTGTAGAGTGAGGAGTGAGGAGTGAGGAGTGGAAAGTGTAGAGTGTAGTGTAAAGTGTGGAGTGTGGAGTGTAAAGTCTCAGGTGAGGAGTGAGGAGTGTAAAGTGCAAAGTGTAAAGTGTGGAGTGTAAAGTGTAGAGTGTGGGGTCTAAAGTGTAAATTGTGGAGTGTGAAGTGTAAAGGAGCTTCCCCCATAGACACGGCGACGCCACAGGAAAACCAGAGACTCGAGACGAGACACGTGGGTGCAAAGAAACGACCATTTCGTGCGAGACTTCCTCCAATTTTGACATTTTCGACACGTTATCAAACAGGTTGGAATGTCACAAAGTGCCACGCCTGCCACGCAAAACGACATGACAACCTTCTTGGAAACATTCGAAAAGGACATGTTTTCCAGCTTCCCCTATAGACACGGCGACGCCACAGGAAAACCAGCGACTCGAGACAAGACACGTGGATGCAGAAAAACCAGCATTTCGTACGAGACTTCCTCCAATTTTGACATTTTTGACACATTATCAAACAGGTTGGAATGTCACAAAGTGCCACGCCTGCCACGCAAAACGACATGACAACTTCCTTGGAAACCTTTGAAAAGGAGAAGTTTTGCAGCTTCCACCATAGACACGGCGAGGCCACCGGAAAACCAGAGACGCGAGACACGACACGTGGGAGCGCCAAAACGAGCATTTCGTGCGAGACTTCCTCCAATTTTGACACTGTGCCGCTTCAAAATCGACGTTTTCCTACGAGTTTTCCTTAGAACGTGAAAATTGGCAACCTCAAAATCGATCTTTCGTGCGAGGCTTCCGTCAATTTTCAGCACATCGCACAAAATGCCACGCCTGCCACGGAATTTGCACCTTGTCGACACCTGACGCAGCCCTGCCAATGCGATTTGCAAAAAACACGCAACATGACACGTCTAAAATGCTGCGCCTGCCACGAAAAATGACGATGGACACGTCCAAAGTGCTGCGCCTGCCACGAAAAATGCAAGACATCTTGTGAAAACGTCGCGAAAGTATTACACCTGCCACACAAAACGACTTTCGACACGGTCCAGAACACGTCTGAATGTCACGAAGTGCCACGCCTGCCACGCGAAACGAAGCAACGACACGTCTGAAACCTCCAAAAATGACCACCTCTGCAGAACTTCCCATAGGCACGGCCATACGGTCCTCACGCGAACGGTTGCGGACGGTTGCGAACGGTTGCGGACGGTTGCGGACGCGGACGCAACGTCGAGCGAACACACTCTCAACCCCCAGACCCCCAGAGTGAAACGGGAACCCTTGCTACGCATTCGGGAAAAACACAGTGTTTCGCGACTTTCCTACCTTTTCGCGCATCTGTAGCGTCTGTCCTCGTACTCTTTCTCTTCTGATCTTCTCTCTTCTGCCCTGCTCTGCTTTTCATCTCTCCATATTGTCGGAAGTTTGACTTCTAATTAAACTTCCCTCGATCATTGAAAATCCTGCGACTTCCAAGATTTGGTTCACCAAATGCTTTCAACGCCTTCTCATGAAGCATGCCGTAACCTATGGAACGTTAGATATGTGTGCTTTTGGTATGAGAGACCCAGATGGATATTAATTACTACTACAAGCCAACTTCTTTACTTCGCAATTTTCCTGATGGCACCTTGAATCCGATTTTCAAGAGATGTAGTAACAAATCCAAGAAGGATCCAACTCATTATCATCAACAACTGGAAGGTAGTGCTCCAGGTTATGGATCAAGAACAAAGTTGGCACAAGTTTATCCATATAGATTCTGTAGCACCTTGATTAGATGCATCCTTCCGCTTGGAAATCCACGGGCTCTCTATCCATCGCAGCTGTCACTTGTCGTAGACTTGCTGGAAGATTTGTATCTCGATGAATTGCGAGGAGTACAAAAGCAGCTTGCCGCACTTGCGGCATCAGAGCATCCTGTGTGGGCAACTGACTTGTACGAACAGGGTCTTCCAGCACGCGACTACTACACGAAACGCTTGCTCAACCGCATTAATGCTCTTCCTGCTGGTAATGTTTATCATCCTGTTCAGATCGAAGCACAACAAGATGTTTCACACGTCAGACAGATGTATCTAAGTACGTCCATGTTTGACAATGCAGTTATTTTTCGTGGTAGTTTTCAATCCTTACGTGTTGAATACCGCCACACACACACGGCGTACTCTTCCTTTGGAAGAAGAAGGATACGTCTCACATTTTTCTGCGCGTACATCCAAGAGATCTGTCGCAACTGATTGCTAGCCACTGGTCAGCAATATTGTTTTGGAACAATGGGTGAAGCATTCCTACAGACAATACCGACAACACTCCTGAACAGAACACCAACGTCGACCCTCCACCGGGTCTTCCACCTCAGCAGAATAACAATCAAGATGATGACAATCCGCCTGAACCGTATAACACTCCACCGTCATCACCACACCTTCCAGATGTTCCTATGCCAGATGAACCTAACACGCCGAATCCCGACTTTCCTCCTGATGATGACCCTTTCCACACACCATTTCATTCACCGCCACGACCAAGTGATGACATACCAGATGATGAAATGCATTCACCACCAGATGAACCACCTGATTTACCACAACATCCATCATCACCACCGGATCATCCTCAACCACCATTTCCTGGAGCCACTGGCATTCCTGTTGCTCCAGATACCGTTGTTGTGCCCAATACGATTATACCGCCAAACATAGAGGACACACCAATGACACATAGTACCAAACGACCACCTGGTGATCCACCGATACCACCTGCAACTAAGGCTCGACCATCTAGACAAATGCCTCCTGCGTCTTCAACCCAATACCAGCCTAGTGGGCGATACACAGCCAGCAGTCACACCAAACGCGACCACACAACCCGCTGCAGTCGCTCCGAGTACTTCAAAACCGAAGAAACCCAAGGATGATGCTGTGCCTGATGACTTTGATGATGACGAGCCTGATCCAGATGCAGGTCCATCCGGACACAATGGTCCACCAATACTTCCGCTAGACGGAGATGAACCTTTCAATCCTTCACCAAAGCCGGAGAATGATCCGCAACCGGACACCCAAGATCAGCAAGAGCCGCAAGAAGACGAAGAAGAAGAAGAAGAACCAGAAGAAGACACGGATGAAACGATTCCCAATGGTTCTACAGATACTGATGATGAGACTCTTGACTACAATGATCTTGTTATTGATGATTCAAAATGGTGTTTTCTGTCACAAGAACAGAAGTTGTGCAGTAATACTGCGTCATTCTCTGTGCCTAGATTGATTGATGGTTCACCGGTAGCTCTGAGTAGTGTCGAATCTTCCAACTCCATTGGTATGTCTTATTCCGTTGTTTCGGAGAGACAACGCACCAGATGCCGCAAGACTAGATCTGATATCATTGAAGAATATCACGGTATTAATGAAGATAAAGCTTTTATGACATTGTATTCTATGACTGACAAATTTTCTTATCTTGTTGGCAAGAAGAGAAAGGAAGCCACTCAGCAAGAGAAGAGGCAACTTGCCAAACAGTTTTTAGATGCCAAAAAGGCTGAGTGCCAGTCCTGGATTGACAATGAAGTTTTTGATCTTGTTGACATGAGAAAGACCAAAGTCAGGAATTTTGTAGCCAGAAGATGGGTTCTTACAGTAAAGAAAGACAAGGACGGTAACTTCCAGAAGTGTAAGGCTAGATGGGTCCTTAAAGGTTTTCAAGACAAACAGAAGAACACATAGCAGACGGATAGCCCTGCAGCATCCCGTGCAGGTTTCCGATGTGCAACCCAGTTAGCCGCTAACTATAGCTGGGATTTGTATCACATGGACCTTAAGACCGCCTTTCTCCAAGGTGAAGCCTATGATGAGACTCGCGACATCATTTGCCAGATACCGCCAGAGTACGGCTATCCACCGTATATTGGTGCTAGGCTTCTTAAGAAACCTGGTTACGGTCTTAATGATGCGCCACGCCGATGGTGGCAGATCATTGATAAAGCCTTACTTGATTGTGGACTTGTTCCCACACGCGCAGACCGATGTACTTATGTCTTGTATGACAATACTTGCAAAACCAGAACTTATCAACCACCTCGTAGTGTTAATGCTGAACAGGTAAGCATTTCTGAAGCTATTGACCATCTTATGGATCCGGTAGCCCGAAACAATGCACAAGGACGCCGACCTCATGGTTTTATTTGTCTTCATGTTTGAGTCCAAGGTTTTGTCCAGTCTGCGTAAGAACTTTGCGGTTGGTTCAGAGGACAAGAATGACATCATGTTTGTAGGACAACGCATCAAATGGAAGACACATGACAAGTATGGACCATACATTTCTGTTGACAAGAAACTTGCTGTCGATGCAGTTGAAGAAGTCAAGATCGATAAGTCCCTGAAGGACAACATCCAATGCGACCCACAATTTCATACGGCATATCGATCAGTTCTTGGACAGCTCAATTGGTTACAGACGTTACAGAGTAGGACACAGGTTCACATTTGTTACAAGTTTTCGCGTTGTGCCTCAGCCGCTGCTAGTCCAACTATTGGAGATGTCAGGGAAATCAACAAGGTTGTTCGTACCCTCAAGAGTCAGTATGTTGATGGCAGATTTTGGCCTCTGAAGGGTTCTCAACGTATCCTTGGCATGCCCGATGCGTCATATCGCAACAACAGCGACAAGTCTAGTCAGCGTGCCCATGTCATTTTCTTAGCCGAAGACCGCAAATTGCCGTCCAAGGGAGCATACCGCAATTCCGGTTACGACAAGCAAGCATACCGTCTTAACGGTTCCGAATCAGCAACCCGTGGATCGATCATTGACTATGAAAGTCACAAGATTACAACTACAACACAACCCACTACTGTTGCCGAATTAAATGCGTTAATGAAATGCTTTGGTACATGTCTGTTTTTGCGAGCACTCTGGGCCGATATAAGCGGCGAAATTGTTCCGATTCACATTAGGACCGACGCGAATAATTTAGTCACAACTGCTCAGACCACACATTTACCTGAACAAAAAGAGACCCATCATTTAATCAATACAGATGTTGAGACACGAAAGTAACACCGGTCACTTAGACGACTTGAGTCACATTGCAAGTGAATATTGTCTGACAGACCCACTTACCAAATCGACTGCAAAACCAGACCAACTAGCGTCGTCAATTACAACTGGCAAACTTGAGAATGTAGACGTACATCCGCCATTCCGGTCGTTGCTGGAACACAAAGCGTTTTTGACAACATGGGTCATTGAAACATTGCCTGAACCACACAATGTGTTGACATTTTTCTGTGAAGACATTTCAGATTTTGCGTTTGCCATGATGTACTTTGAGGAGTAAATTTTCGTCTCAAGAAAATTTGTGTCTGCAATCTCTTGGCTCACAGGGTTCGTCAAACATCTAGATCACCTGACGCCGATCGCCGACTCCGAACCCTTGCGCTGCCGGCACCTTTTGCCTGTGGCAGTAAAAACCTGGTATTGCCGGCACCTGCCGAGCGCATGCCACCGAAGTTTTCCCGACCAGCCAGAACAGATTATTCCGCAACCGCGGATAGCACTCCTCGTGGTTATCGCGCACCACGTGGCCAAAGACCGCAGCACACTCATCGAGGCGGACGTTCCGACTTTTCGGACAGACGTCGCAGAGATGGTGAGTCCAACCGAGAAAAACGCACTCGCCTGATTGATGACACCTTTAATGCCGATCTTGATTGAGTCCGAATGAACAATGCATGTTTTACTCAATGTATTTTACAAGTTCTTCGAAAACAATCTGGAGTAAGAAATGATTCAGACCATGATACCGCCTTAGCGGATTTTTGGCAGGAAAAAGGTTCAAGGCATTTATCACATGTTTTTCGCCACGCTGATTTGCTGCACGAAGACGGCTCCCTGTCTTTAAATGAATTGCTTAATCATGCCGAGACGGCTGCCATGTACAGAGACGGATATCAAGCACTCAATCAGACTGATCGATGTTGCCGCAGTCCCGGCTCCTCTCCGTGGCAAAAATAATACCATTCGTTTTCTTATGCCACTAGCACATGTCGTTTGTGATGCCAATAAATCTCGGGCAATGATCGGTTTTCTGACACAGGACAACTTTGAGCCAGGGAAGATTCCGGAACCGGATAGCTGGTTTAAACCTCCCGATTTTGGCGATGATCAAGCTCGTCAACAACAAGCCAATGACTTTGATGGACAAGACATTGCCAGCATTTTTATCAGATTTGAGCGTGGACATTCCAACAACATCACCATTACACATTCTCCATTCCGTCCAGACATGTATCCGCTCAGGTACCTTGTGCACGGCACAAGCGAGAAAAACCTGCCGTCTATCCGGCGTCTCGGACTCCTTCCCGGAGGAACCAGAGGAGGACGGAATCATGTTCATTTCGCTCTTGATTGCCTGCTGACCTCAATGGCCCACGCATTGCGTCCTGAGTCAGACTGCATTTTGATTGCCAGGCCTGGAGCTGTTGCCGACTTGAGTCCCGTTACCACGGAGAGTCGATATGTTTTGACATCTCAAACCGTACCGTTTAATCGGTTCTGCGGATTTTGGTCCTTGATTGATCGTGCATGGATTGAAGTTCCGGAAGCCGGAGAACTTTCCAGAATGAATGATTACGATTCCGATATTGACATATGCATATTTGCCATCATCCATTTTACTGAGAAGAAAAATGACAATGACATTGATAATATTACACATGGCAACGCGCTGAATATACACATTATGTCACTGAGCAAATTTCCGATGTTCCAACAGTCACCAACTTCCTCAACCGCTCCAGACAGGCAACTGCCGCACCGGCGAGACCAGTCCGCGACACTGACACTCCAAATGACAGACCACGTGGCCCTCCGAAGTCAACAGATGACGAGCGCGTCGATCAACTTCGTGAGGAGGTCCGAAAACGGTCTGAAACACACCTGCAGAAGGGAAAGACGCATGACGTCTCATCAACTTCTGAAAGTGAACTACAACCAAAACCAATGAAGGCCAAGGCCATGCCAAAACAGCAAAAGCAGAAGGGTACCGCAAGAACGGTCAGCTCTGCTACAGCATCTGATTCCAAGGCATCCGTTTCTCGAACTGCCGACTCATCGGCGAGAGATGAAAGACGCAAGCCAGTCAAGGGATCAGCATCCAAGAGAGAGACATCCACTCAAGCAAAAGAACTTTTCAAGGATGCAAATGCTGCCAAGAATTATTTCACTAAGTTTAAGAAAGAAACAGAAGAATTGGAATGGTATCAGCGTCCTACTGGGCCCCAATGTTGCAAAAATTTTGATACATGTCATGCCGCAGATGCAATGTTTTGGTGCCACCCATGTGGCTTTGCATTTTGCCTTGATTGCCGCGTCAGCGGCTTGGCATGCGACCATCACATCATCAATTATTCTTCAGAACTTTCATCAGATTTTATGCCTGACAGCATTGGTTCTCAAGATTCTCCCTTTGATGTTGGAGTTCTTATTGATGCCGTTCTTGCTGATTCCGCATATTTCGGATCTACTAGAACTGAGCAGGCCCAGACACGTCAGGAGAACTACGAAGATCTTGTTCGTCACCTGAAGGAAGGTCATAAATGCGGCAATTCATATTTACAAAGCTTTGTCAAACACGGCATTGAAGATTTTGACTATGGCGGATTCATCTACCGCATGGACGTTGCGAATCGCGTTCCAACATTGCAAGAACATTTCCTCGATGCTCAAGATGAAACGCCCCTGCCGATTTGGCGGCCAATGGTCTTTTTCAAGTACCTTGATGGTCCAGACCTGACGGAGAAAGAAATTGACAGATTGCTTGAGCTCTTCCGCAGCTGCCTTCTGGGTAAGAGAGCAGTCCAAGGAGTGGCAATGCGTTCGGAGAAAAACATCAACGACACCCAGAAGGACTCCTACCAGCTCGGGATTTTAACTCTTAATTTAGGCCACATCAACCGAGTTCCGTATATCGGAGGAAGTTCAAAATTTTCCAAGTGGGTCAGAACAGACACGAAGTATCGTGCTCTTCCATATTTGATTTTCCGACACTCTGCACACATCACACGCCTTTGCGAAGCAAGCGACGAATACGGCGGCATTGCAATTCATCAGCAGGTTGCCAGAGATCACGGCATGATTGGAATGGTTGTGCACCCCGAAATCAATTCGCAGTTGGTCGCAATTTTCATCAGAGGAGATCATTCAGTTGGAACTTTTATTGAGTTGCTTGGCCAATATCAATGTGAAACTGAGAAAAAGAAAACAGATTTTGGTTACTTCATGGAGCAATTTTTCGCCCCATGTCATGGCAAGAACACCTCAGGACAATTCGTGAATCCGAATTCCGGAGTTCGAATGGCGATGCCTGACATCACTCCAAACGAAGAATTGTCTGCACAGCCTCATCCTGATCCGTTAGCCACCGCGCAAGATTTTCAAGAACATGCCATCTGTGAAATAGATGGCAGGGTTGGCGCGACACAAGCAGCGATTCTTCCTGTTGCCTCCGGCGCAGACACGCATGATGTGAAACGCCTGCTTTTGGCAGAAGTCCACGTTGCGGTATTTCACATTTCATCTTACGCCTGGACATATGCCTATGCCGAGGCATGCCAAAAATGGCTGAGTTTTGTTGCATGTTGTGTCGAACACCAATGTGATTTTATTTCAGGTGATGGAAACCAATTTGCCCAACGTAGTTTCAAGTCAGATGATCATTCCGACTTTCGGACATCCATCATGATTGACATTCTTGAAAGATTTCTTCAACAGATCAATTTGCATCGAAGTCCTATCAATCGAATTACGTATAACGTAGTATCATCCACCATGGCAAGCGAATACATTCGAAGCATGGAAGGCAAGGAAGCCGACTGCGATTCTATGGTTTTAATTTCCTTATGTTACGGTAAGCAAGTTGCTGTTTCTGAAGCTCGTGGCAGAGAAGAATCCGCATCTGCGGATGGACTTGTTGGCCCAGCCTTTTCCGATGAAGTCATGCTGAACGACGTAGAGCAATTGAAGCACCTCTTGCCATATGACTTGGGTCTTGCAGAAAAAGATTGTGCTTATCATTCTCCTTTGTTGGCCTTTGCACAATTGAAAGCTCTTAAAAACATGAGAATTAGATCCAAGGAATCCGAGGACCGCCGGAGACGTGCCCGTTGGGGAGGACTCAATGAAAGTTATAAAGAAAGACGTGACGACAGAAAAGTCGAACGCAGAGAACGAAAGGACAGCGTTCCGCCTTTGCGGACAGACTCCTATAAAAATGTTGGTGAACAAAGATCTCGTTCCTCAAGTCGCGTTCCAAGCAGAGATCTTGCCTCACACCGACCACAGCCGCCACCGGCGCCAGTGCGAACACCAGCTACACCACCAAAAACACCACCAACTCCACCAACACAACCACGTATCAAAGCTGCTCCGGC
Source organism: Cladocopium goreaui (assembly GCA_947184155.2). Lineage (NCBI taxonomy): Eukaryota > Dinophyceae > Suessiales > Symbiodiniaceae > Cladocopium > Cladocopium goreaui. The sequence continues at coordinate 24,996 of CAMXCT020001887.1, read as the reverse complement.
CACTCTGAAAGCAGCACCATCTTCAGCAAAGGTCACACCACCGGTCAAAGCACCTCCAGTAGCACCTCCAGTACCGCCTTCACGGTCAGCCAGATCACCAAGCAATGATCCACTTGTTCCCTCACGCACAGTGGGAACATCAGCAAATACACCTCCATGGCGTTTGGTTGAAAGAGGTCGCCAACGATCTCAGACACCAGTTGAGCGCAACACTCGAACACGTACCGAATCTCGGTCAAGTTGGACTGACAGAACTCGTCTGGCTGGAATTCCAGAGCCACCGCCGCCTCCGAACCGCATGTCCAGATCACAGTGGCTTGACCAAGGTCACCGAGAGACTTCATCCAGCCCAGCCTCATACCGAAATCCCGGTTATTCATATCAGCAACCATACTATAGAGCCAATCCACGAACACACAATGTGGAACATGTTCCTGGATATACTGTCCCACGCCAACGATGGGTTCAGAAATACAACGGTGAATGGCTAGATTTGCTTCCGCAGAGGCCAGACCAATCGATTTTCTTTCATCAATCCGGCAAGGAGAGAAGAAGGAATGAATTTGATCTGTATGGATACACCTTCTCTATGGGCTTATAGGTCCTTCAATTGCCAACGTGCCGCATTGCGGCCAGCCAGCCTGTAGCTGCCTGTAGTTTTTAATTTTTGTCTTTGGACACGTTTCACAGCAGATCACAAGCTGAGCGCTTCTTGTGAAAAGTAGCTGCATGTTTCGACACGAAGAAAATTTGTGTCTGTTTGTTATTTATTTTTTTTTACGTGTCTACACAATGCTTTCATGCATGTTGACATGTACACTGAATTCACTATTTCCACTGCGCCACTTCGCTGGCTCAAGACTACTGCATTACCGCGTAGAAAAGAGTGCAGCGGCCTCTGTTTGACCACAAGGGTTAACTAGCTTCCAGGGCTCCCTCAATACGGGGAAAGCTACCTCAGGGGGGAAGGGGACAGACACACCCCCACCACACCACAGGGGGGGAGGCACACGTACGTTCGACACTTGGAGGCTATATCGCAAGCCAAGAGGCTATGGATCAATACTAATCAAAAGGCAGCGAAGCAAACCATAGGCGCAAAATGGACGCAACTGATTCCGCCTGCTTCGGGCCGTAAGCCGATGAAGCCGCTGAAACCGCTGGCCCCGATCAGGCCAATTGAGCCGATGAGGCCGCTGGAGCCGCTGAGGCCGATGGAGCCGATGAGGCCGATGAGGCCGATGAGGCCGATGGAGCCGCTGGAGCCGCTGGAGCCGATGAGGCCGATGAGGCCGATGGAGCCGATGAGGCCGCTCAAGCCGCTGGAGCCGATGAGGCCGCTCAAGCCGCTGGAGCCGATGAGGCCGATGGAGCCGCTGGAGCCGTTGAGGCCGATGGAGCCGATGGAGCCGATGAGGCCGATGGACAAGCCGATTGTCAGGCCGATGGACCAGGCGCGCCACAATGCAAAGCACCCATGCTCTGAAAGTGGCGCTTGGCGCCGCAGATAAATCCTATGCAGTATTGCCAGTATAAAGAGAGTTGCAGGTTACAGCTACATGTATCGAGACACCTTAACCCATTCCACCCTGCCTACATGCACAAGAAATGGTGCCGCAAAATCGACGCCAACCGTCAATGGCACGGGAGGCACACCACAGGGAGGGGAGGGGGAAGATCTCATATGGGGGCAGTATATGGGACCCATCCCATGGCAGGGGAGGGGGGGTGGCAGGGCCTGGTGCATTATATGTGTGCGTGCTGGTGGGGATCAATTAAAAAAAAACGCACATGCAAGCGTAAAGTGGCAGATGTAAATATGCAGGTAGAAATCAGCTTCGCAAAGCACCTACAATTTCAAAAGGTTTTTCTCAATTTTCTCTGAGGGCTGCAGGCCAGCGTGGATTGATGTCCACGAAACGCAACCCTCTCGAACGAAATGTCGAAGTGAAGTTGCGGTATGGGTTTGAGCCGGGCCGACCCTTTCCCACGAAATGCGTCTCGATCCTCGAAAACTGCCGAAAATGCGGTTTTGCGTAGCCCCTCTGCGTTTCAATCGTCAAAGCTGCGGTGAAGTTAGGTTTTTTGTTTGCGTTTGGATGGTTTTGCCTAGATCCTCTTGCAATAAATGCGTTGCGGTCGTTGAAAAAAAACAAAGGTGAAATTGACACTTTATTTGCGCCCGCAAAACCCTTTGGCACAAAATGCGTCTAGATCATCAAGAGCTGTGGTGAAATTCTGGTTTTGCACCTGTTTGCTGAACTCTTCCGCGCGGAATTGGTGTCCGCCGTCGGATTTCATGTAAAAGTATGTCTGTGTAAAAATGTCCGTATGTAAAAGCTCCTCGTGTAAATGCCTCCTTTGTACAAGCACCTCTGTTTGTAACGGCATCTGTGCGCAAAGTTCCTCAGCGCAAAACTATCTCTGTGTGTGAAAGCATCTCCGTGCAAGAAGATCTCTGCGTAAAAGTATTTTTGTGTGAAAATATCTCTGTGTACAAGCATGCGCGTTGAAAGACATCCTTGTGAAAGAGCATGCGTGCGTGCATGTGTGAGACAGCACCTGTATCTAAAAAACATCACCGTGCAAAAGTATTTGTGTGTAAAAGACTTGTCAGTGTGTGTCAAAGTATGTCTGTGTAAAAGTACTTGCAGATAAAAGAATCTCTGCGCAAAAGAACTTGTATGTGACAGCACTGCGTAAACGTATTAGTGCGTACAAACGAGTGTGTGTAAAAGCATATCTCTTTAAAGCCACCTGTGTGTAAACGTGCCTGCGTCTAAAACTTTCTCTTTGCAAAATCGTCTCCGTGTAAAAGAATTTGCCTCCTCAAGCACCTGTGTGTAAAGACATCTGTGTTGAAAGGATCTCTGTGTAAGAGCACCTGCGTGTAGAAGCGTCCCTTTGTAAAATCATTTCTTTTTTCAAACCATCTCTGTGCGAAGGCCCTGTGTAAGAGCACTTGTGTGCAAAAGCATCTCCTTGCAAAAGCCTGACTTGCGTGTAAGCATACAGGTGAGGTTGGATGGCAGCCTCAGTCCAAAATGGCTTGAACCCTCCCGTAAATCGCGTGCCCAACCTCACCCATGCAAAAGTTCCTCTGCCTAGCAGCGTCCTAGTTCTAAAAGCGCCTGTGTGTAAAAGCACCTCTGTGTAAAAGTATCCGTGCAAAACACCTCTTTGTAAAAGTATCTGTGGATGGTCTGTGTTTCAAAAACACCTCTGTATAAATGTATTTGCGCGTTAAAAAAATCCGCGTAAGAGTGTTTGTGCAAAAGCTTCTCTGTGCAAAGGATACTCTGTGTCGAAAGACTTCCTGTGTAAAAGCACATGTGTGTAAACGTTCCTCTGTGTAAAAGCATTGCTATGTAAAGGCATCTGTGTGTATAAGCACCCGCGTGTCTGTGTGCAAAAGCTCCTTTGTGTAAAACCATCCCTGTGTAACAGCACCTGTGCGTAAAGGTAGCTGCGCGTAGAAGCATCCCCGAATAAAAGCATCTTTAAGTGCAAACGTCTGTGTGTAAAAGCATGTCTTTGTGAAAAACATCTCTCTGTAAAGGCACCCGTGTATAAAAGCATCCCTGTATATAAGCCATCCCTCTGTGTAAAAGCATCTGTGTGCAATATTTTGGTCATGCGGTGTTGGAATCTCTAAGCCGCAAAATATTTGCGCAAAAATCCTCTGTTTTGCAGCAGCAGCGCGAAGCTAACATCTGCATAATTTGGAATCATATCTGTTATATCTGAAAGCTGCGTTGTAACTTTACAGCTTTCAGAATCAAAAAACCTGTACACTGCAAAATGCTTGCAGCGTTCCGAAACCAAAAACTATAACTTGCACATACTAACATACTGGGGCAAAATGCATTCCATCGCATGGTGTCTGAATTATGTTGTAACTATCACTTGCAAACCGCACGGCACGCGCAGCATTTTGAAATTGACGCCTGAAAGTTGGATGCTACTTTGCAGCTTGCTGAAGCTCAAAGCTGCAAGCCGAACTGTATCTGCAACATGTTGGAATTATCATCTGCACATTGCACATACTGGCATGGTGTTTGCTGTAAAATCTATAAGCTGCACGGTGGTTACCACATTTTGAAACCGAAACCTGCAAATCGCGCGGAGCTTGCAGCTGTTTGAAAGTAACATGTGTACATTGGAAGGTGCACGCAACATCTTGGAGCTAGGCGGTTGTTTCTTGCTTCCTGTCGTCCTTCCTTCCTCGGAATTATTTCCTTCCTTCCTGTTTGTTTTTTATGCATTTTTCTTTTGAGACATCTGCGTGAGAGACGCTAGCGTACAGTAGCATGCAGACAGTACATCAACTCCTCTAGTGCGGTGAGCAGCCCACAGCCCTGGTTGCTGCGTGGCATCAGGAATTGTTCGGAATTTAGTTGTTTCAGTAGGAGCATCATGGCAAGTACGCTAACTAATTCCGAACATAGGTTAACATCCGTCCCGACCCCGGCCTCACCCAAGCCTGCAAAACGCAACCGAATTGACATCGTGATCATCATTATCATCCTCCTCCTCATCATCATCGTCCTCCTTCTCATCATCATCATCATCATCATCATCATCGTCATCATCCTCATCCTCATCCTCATCATCACCATAATCATCATCATCCATACCACCAACTCCATCACCATCACCATCATCATCACCGCCATCCTCCTTTTACCCTCATCATCCTCATCATCATCATCATCATGATCATCATTGCGTCGCCGTCATCATCATAATCAGCTATCATGATTGTCAGCATGACAACGGATAGAACCGTTACAATTACTTGAGGCATGGTGTGACCAACCCAGAAAACACCCTCAAGATTTGAGCAACACGCAGGGAAACGCCCCCGAGACACAACCAACCGACCACCCGCACAACCGCCTCGACACCACCAACATGACGCCACCAAACTACGACCAAGACACCGCGAACACCTTGCATCAGCATCGAAACTGCTGAGGCACCACCAAGGCAACACCGAGTTACCAGCGAGGCACCACCTGGACACCATGAAGGCACCACTGAGGCACCATCAAAAGAGCACAACGCCATGCAGACACCTTCCAGACGCCACCGAAAGACTACCAAGACATCACTGAGACATCACCAATACACCACCAAAACACCACAGTGACACCACGAAGACATCAAGATTGGCGTGCCAACCCTGATTGCCATCAAGGCAACCAAGTCATCACCAAGTCATCACCAAGACATCACCAAGACATCACCAAGACACCAACTCCACAAACACCACCAAGACACTACTGAGACACCATCGAACCAGTAGGGAAAAACCAGCAAGAAAGCAGCAAGAAAGCAGCAAGAAAGCAGCAAGAGACCAACAAGAGACCAGCAAGAAACCAGCAAGAGACCAACAAGAGACCAGCAAGAAACCAGCAAGAGACCAACAAGAGACCAGCAGCAACCAGCCAGAGACCACAGAGAGAGACTACCAAGACACGACCGAGACACAAACAAGACACCATAGAGACACCACGTACATACCACGTAGAAACCACCGAGACACCACCAAGACACCACCAAGGTACCAACGAGACACCACCGAGACACCACCGTCGAGACACCACAAAGATACCACCGAGACCCCTACCAGTCCACCACCGAGACACCACCGAGACACCACCGAGACACCACCAAGATACCACCGTGACACCACCGAGACACCACCGAGACACCACCAAGACACCGAGACACCACCACCGAGACCCCCTACCAGTCCACCACCGACACACCAGCGAGACACCACCAAGATACCACCGCGACACCACCGAGACACCACCACCGAGACCCCTACCAGCCCACCACCGAGACACCACCAAGATACCACCGAGACACTACCGAGACACCACCGAGACACCACCAAGACACCACCAAGATACCACGGAGACACCACCGAAACACCACCGAGACACCACCACGACACCAGCAAGACACGAGACCCCTACCAGTCCACCACCGAGACACCACCGAGACACCGAGACACCGTCCAGGCCGGCAGCCGTGAACCCGACGGCAACCGACCGCCTTTAGAGTTAACAACCCCAAGCTATCGCTAGTGGGGAAAAGCCTCTAAATCTTGGCAGAAGAACGGATTTGATCCTTTCATGACCTTTTCATACCTCGCCCTTGCTGTTGCAGGAGCGGGCGCGTTTCATTCCCTTTCTGGCCCGGATCATTTGGCAGCTTTAGCGCCACTTGCCTTGCGCACATCTGGACCTGGAAGAGCTTTTCGTCAAGGCAAAGATTCTTCTGGATTCAAAGTATTCAGAGTAAGTTTGTACTTGACCGTGTAAATGCAGAGTGGTTGAAATTGAGTGATTTTTTGTTTGGAAATTCCCTCAAGAAAAACGCGTGGACGAAGCTGCTGCATATGCTTTTCAATTTCGCCGTGTGCAGGTGCATTTTGGGGTTTTGGTCATGTCCTCGGTCAAGTGCTGATTGGGAGCCTAGCCTGCATTCGCATTTCGCTTTGTTGACGACTGGATGAGGATGCCATGGCTCATCAAGGAGTCATGCATGACTCACCCATGACTTATCCATGTTTCATGATGTCAGGACAAGCTTCTTGCTTCTCAGCCAGAGTCAGCTTCTGCAAAGCCTTGGGCATGCAAAGAATTTCGCGCAGTTGGCAGAGCAATTCGCTTCTGTGGCTGTCGGCATCATCCTCATGACAGGGTTGTGTTGTCGAGAGAGCGCTGATATGCACAGCACTTGACAGTATCTTTGGTTCCTCCCCCACACCGGGGTCTATTGTCGAGACTATCTTTTCTGCTTGGGATCGCTTTTGTCAGGTTAGAGTTATGTGCAAAATAGATTGAAAAATGTTACTTTCTTTGTGTTGTGTATTTGTTTTGTGTTTTGTTTCTCTAATCTAATCTACCTAATCTATCTTTCGATGTGTTTATCAATCAATCAATCTATCTATCTATCTATCTGTCTATCCATCTATCTATCTATCTATCTATCTATCTATCGACCCATCTACCTATCCAACGAATCTCATCTATTTATTCATTTGTTTGTCTGTCTGTCTATCCATCTAAGCTAAGCTAATCTAATCCAATCCAACCTATCTGATCTGTCTAATCTATCTAATCTATCTAGCCGATCTTTTCTATCTGATCTATCTAAGCTGTGTGGCATTCAGCGTGGCATTCAGTCGGATTCACCCCTTGACCAAGTGCCTGGATTGCTGCCCCTGGTAGCCTAATCTTAGCTTCCGATTAATAAAACCATAATATAAAACCCCTCAAAAATATATAATGTTCGGGCTGAGCCTCATTCTTCTGTTGTATTCGTTTTCAATTGCGCCCCTTTACTTTTAGTATCTGGCATTGAAACAATACAGAAGGAACAAATCCGGAGATCAATTTTGAAACAATATATATATAACATATATAATGGAAAAAAATGAGATCAGTCCTAAAACAAAATATAGGGACAAAAAAAATTGAAATCAGTCCTGAAACAATATATAGGGGGAAAGAAAAACCTTAGATCAGTCCTGAAACAATACATCGGGGAAAAAAAACTGAGATCAGTCCTGAAACGATGTGTAGGGACAAAAAAATCCTGAGCTCAGTCCTGAGAATCTTGAGATCAGTCCTGAAACAATACATAGGGTTGACGTTGCCTTTTGCCCGGATGTCAAAAAGCATTGTTGTGAATCTGTGCCAAATGGGGGTCTGAAACTGGTCTGAAACCGTTGAGAAGCCCCATCTGGGCCTCCGGGCACCAGGTTCTGCCCTGAAAATGGACAATTGCTTCTGTTCAGGGGCCACCGACCTTTTCATGGCAGAACTTGGTGCCCAAGTGGCAATCGGAGGCTCAGATGGGGCTTCTCGAGGGTTTCGGACCAGTTTCAGATCCCGTTTGGGCACAGAAACAAAATTCACAACAATCCTTTTTTGGCATCCGGGCAAAAGACAACGGCAAACCTATATATTGATTCAGGACTGATCTTAGGATTTTTCCCCTTATATATTGTTTCAGGACTGATTTCAAGATTTTTTGTTCCCCTATATATTGTTCAGGACTGATTTAATGATTTTTTTCCCCGATATATTGTTTCAGGACTGATCCCAGGTTTTTTCCCCTATATATTGTTCAGGACTGACCTCAGGATTTTTTCCTTTCTGTTTTGTTTCAGGACTGATCTCAGGATTTTTCCCCCCATATTTTGTTTTAGGACTGATCTCAGGATTTGTTTCATATATTGATTTAAAACTGATATTAGGATGGAACCTCCAAAAAACACCCAAAAACTTGAAGTTCCACCTTGGACCCAAACAGGTGTTGTGTGTATGTATGTCTGTATGTATGTATGTATGTTTGTATGCTTGTATGTTTGTATGTTTGTTATGTATGTATGTATGTATGTATGTACGTACGTATGTATGTATGTATGTGTGTATGTATGCATGCATGCATGCATGCATGTATGTGTGTATGTGTGTATGTATGTATGTACGTACGTAGGTACGTACGTCCGTATGTATGTATGCATGTATGTAGGTATGTATGTATGTATGTATGTAATGTATGTACGTAATGCTTGTAATGCATGTAATGTATGTAATGTATGTAATGTATGTAATGTATGTAATGTATGTAGTCTATGTATGCATGTACGTATGTAATGTATGTAATGTGTGTAATGTATGCAATGGTATGTAGGTATGTATGTATGTATGTAATGCTTGTAATGCATGTAATGTATGTAATGTATGTAACGTATGTATGTATGTATGTATGTATGTATGTACGTATGTAATGTATGTAATGTGTGGAATGTATGCACTGGTATGTAGGTATGTAGGTCTGTATGTATTTATGTATTTATGTATGTATGTATGAATGTATGGAATGTATGTGTGTATGTATGTATGTATGTATGTTTGTATGTTATAATGTACGTATGCATGTATGTATGTATGTATGTGTGTATGTGTTTATGTATGTATGTGTGTATGTATGTGTGTGTATGTATGGCAAGGTATGGTATGGTATCGTATCGTGTGGTATGGTATGTATGTATGTATGGTTTGTATGTTGGTATGTATGGTATGTTTGGTGGTATGTATGGTATGTATGTTGTTATGTATGTTGTTATGTATGGTATGTATTCAATGTATGAAATGTATGGTATGTATGTAATGCATGTAATGTATGTGAAGTATGGAATGTATGTGCAGTATGGAATGTATGCAATGTAAGTAATGCCATGTATGTAATGTATGTAATGTATGTAATGTTTGTATTGTAATGTTTGTAGGGTAATGTATGTATTGTAAGGTATGCAGTGTAATGTTTGTATTTTAATGTATGTATTGTAATGTATGTATTGTAATGTATTTATTGTAATGTACGTATTGTAATGTATGTTTTGTAATGCGTGTATTGTAATGTATGCATTGCAATGGATGCATTGTAATGTATGCATTGTAATGTATGCATTGCAATGTATGCATTGCAATGTATGCATTGTAATGTATGCATTGTAATGTATGCATTGTAATGGATGTATTGTAATGTATGCATTGTAATGTTGCATTTCGGTTTTTTTGCATTGCAATGTATGCAATGTAATGTATGTATTGTAATGTTTGCATTGTGATGTATGCATTGCAATGTATGCATTGCAATGTATGCATTGTAATGTATGCATCGTAAAATATGCATTGTGATGTATGCATTGTAATGTATGCATTGTAATGTTTGCATTGTAATGTATGCATTGTAATGTTTGCATTGTAATGTATGTATTGTAATGTATGTGTTGTAATGTATGTATTGTAATGTATGTATTGTAACGTATGTATTGTTATGAGTGTATTGTAAGGTATGTATTGTAATGTTTGTATTGTAATGTATGTATTGTAATGTATGTATTGTGATGTATGTATTGTAATGTAGGTATTGTAATGTATGTACTGTTATGTGTGTATTGTAATGTCTGTATTGTAATGTATGTATTGTAATGTATGTATTGTAATGTATGTATTATAATGTATGTATTGTAATGTATTTATTGTAATGTATGTTTTGTAATGGAAATGTAATGGTAATGTAGTGTTCATGTAATGTTATGTAATGCTGTGTAATGTTTTGTATTGTTATGTATTGTTCTGTGTTGTTTTGTATTGTTTTGTATTGGTATACATTGTGTACTGTTTTGTATTGCCATGTACTGCTTTGTACTGTTAGGTACTGTTTCGTATTGTTTTGTTTGTATGTATAAATGTATGCATGCATGTATGCATGTATGCATGTATTTATGTATGTTATGTATGTTTTGTTTGTTATGTATGTTTTGTTTGTTATGTATGTTATGTATGTTATGGTATGGTACGGTTGTTATGTATGTTATGTATGTTGTGTATGTAATTTTTGCTATGTATGTTATGTATGTTTTGTTTGTTATGTACGTTATGTGAAATATGTATGTTATGTATGTGATGTATGTAATGGATGTAATGTATGTACTGTATGTAATGTATGTAATGTATATAATGCATGTAATGCATGTAATGTAATGTTTGTATGCTCTGTATGTTATGTATGTTATGTATATGCTGTATGTTTTGCATAATTTGTATGTCATGTATGTAGTGTATGCAATGTATGTAATGTAATGCAATGTAATGTAATGTAATGCAATGTAATGTAATCTAATGTAATGTAATTGAATGTAACGTACTGAAATGCAATGTATATAATGTAGTGTAATGTAATGTAATGTAGTGTAGTGTCATGTATGTAATGTGTTGTAGTGTAATGCAATCTAATCTAATCTAATGTATTGTGTTGTAATGTGATGTAATAAAGTGTAATGTAATGTAATGTAGTGTAGTGTAATGTAATGTATGTAATGTGTGTAATGTTATGTAATGTAATCTAATGTAACGTAATGTAATGGAATGGAATGTAATGTAATGTATGTAATGCATGTAATGGAATGTAATGTAATGGAATGTAATGTGTGTAATGTAATGTAATCTAATCGAATGTAATGGCATGTAATGGAGTGTAATGTAATGGAATTTAATGTATGTAATGTGATGTAATGTATTGTAATGTAATTTAATGTAATCTAATCTAATGTAATATAATGTAATGTTATGTTATGTTATGTAATGTATGCAATGTATGTCATGGAATGTAATGTAATGTAATGGAACGTAATGTAATGTATGCAATGCGTGTAATGTAATGTAATGTAATGTAATGCAACCTAATCTTATCTAATGTAATCTAATCTAACGTAATGGAACGTAATGTAATGTATGTAATGCGTGTAATGTAATGTAATATAATGCAACCTAATCTTATCTAATGTAATCTTGGAGTGTAATGTAATGGGATGTAATGTAATGTAATGTAATGGGATGTAATGGTTGTAAGTGTAATGAAATGTAATGTATTGTAATGTAATCTAATCTAATCTAATCTAATGTAATGTATGTTTTGTAATGTAATGTAATGTATGTAATGTAGTGTAATGTAGTGTAGTGTAATGTAATGTAACACAATGTAATGTAATGTAATGTAATGAATGTAATGTATGTAATGTATGTAATGTAATGTAATGTGTGCAATGTATTGTATTGTATGTATTGTATGTAACGTATGTAATGCTTGTAATGTATATAATGTATGTAATGTATGTATTGTATGTAATGTATGTACGTATGTGATGTATGTAATGTATGTAATGTTTGCAATGGTATGTATGTATGTTTGTATGTTTGTATGTTTGTAATGTATGCAATGGTATGTCTGGATTTTTTTATATATGTATGTATGTATGTATGTATGTATGTATGTATATATGTATGTATGTATGTATGTATGTATGTAATGTATGTAATGTATGTATGTATGTATGTATGTATGTATGTATGTATCTTTTTGTATGTATGTATGTATGTATGTAATGAATGTATGTATGTATGTATGTATGTGTGTGTTTATGTATGTATGTATGAATGAATGAATGAATGAATGAATGAATGAATGTAATGTAGTGTAGTGTAATGTAATGTAATGTAATGTAATGTATGTAATGTAATGTAACGTAACGTAATGTAATGTATGTATGTATGTATGTATCTATGTGTGTGTAGTGTATGTATGTGTGTGTATGTATGGTAAGGTATGGTGTGGTATCGTGTGGTGTGGTATGGTATGTATGTATGTATGTAAGGTATGTTTGCTGTTTTGTATGGTATGTTTGTTGGTATGTTTGGTATGTATGGTATGTATGCTGGTATGTATGGTATGTATGTAATTTATGACATGTATGGTATGTATGTAATGTATGTAAAGTATGTAATGTATTTAATCTGAGTAGTGTATGCAATGTATGCCATGTATGTAATGTTTGTATTTTAATGTATGTATTGTAATGTATTTATTGAAATGTGTGCTTGTATTGGATTGCATGTATTTCATGTATGTATTGTAATGTTTGTATTGTAATGTATGTATTGTTATGTATGTATTGCACTGTGTGTATTGTAATGTGTGTATTGTAATGTATGTATTGTACTGTGTGTATTGTAATGTGTGTATTGTAATGTATGTATTGTAATGTATGTATTGTAACGTATGCATTGCAGTGTATGCATTGTAATGTACGCATTGTAATGTATGCATTGTAATGTATTCAATGTAATGTATGCATTGTAATGAATGCATTGTAACGTATGCATTGTAATGTTTGCATTGTAATGTTTGCATTGTAATGTTTGCATTGTAATGTACGCATTTCAATGTATGCATTGCAATGTATGCATTGTAATGTATGCAATGTAACTTATGCATTGCAATGTATGCATTGTAATGTATGCATTGTAATGTATGCGTTGTAATGTTTGCATTGTAATGTATGTTTTGTAATGTATGTATTGTAATGTGTGTATTGTAATGTCTGTATTGTAATGTATGTCTTGGAATGTATGTATTTCAATGTTTGTATTGTAATGTATATATTGTAATGGAAATGTAATCGTAATGTAGTGGTAATGTAGTGGTAATGTAATGGTAATGCAATGTTCATGTAATGTGCATGTAATGTTGTGTAATGTTTTGTATTGTTATGTATTGTTCTGTGTTGTTATGTATTGTCTTGTATTGGTATACATTGGTATGTACTGTTATGTATTGTTATGTGCTGTTATGTATTGCCATGTACTGTTTTGTACTGTTAGGTACTGTTTTCTATTTTTGTTTGTATGTATGTATGTATGTATGTATGCATGTATTAATGTATGTTATGTATGTTGTGTGTGTTGTGTATGGTATGTATGTAATGTATGCTATGTATGTTATGCTTGTTTTGTTTGTTATGTATGTAATGTATGTACTGTATGTTGTGTTTGCAATGTATGTAATAAATGTCATGTATGTAAAGTATGTAATGTATGTGATGTATGTAATGGTTTGTATGCTGTGTATGTTTTGTATGTGCTGTATGTTACGTATGTAATGTATGTAATGTATGTAATGCAATGTAATGTAATGTAATGTAATGTAATATAATGTAATGTAATGTAATGTAATGTATGTACTGTAATGTCATGTAATGTAGTGGTATGTATTGGAGTGGTATGTAATGGAGTGTAATGCAATGAAATGTAAAGTATGTACTGTATGTAATGTGTTGTAATGTTATGTAATCTAATCTAATCTAATCTAATCTAATGTATCGTGTTGTAATGTAATGTAATAATGTGTAATGTAATGATGTAATGTAATGTAATGTAATGTAATGTATGTAACGTTTGTAGCGTGTGTAATGCACTGCAATGTATGTCATGTATGTAATGTATGTATTGTAATGTAGGTATTGTAATGTACATATTATGTATGTACGTATGTACGTACGTATGTGTGTACGTATGTATGTATGTATGTATGTACGTATGTATGTACTTATGTATGTACGTATGTACGTATGTATGTGCGTATGTATGTGCGTATATACGTATGTACGTATGTTATGTGTGTACGTATGTATGTATGTATGTAGGTACGTATGTATGTATGTATGTGGGATGTATTAATGTATGTATGTATGTATGTATGTATGTATGTATGTGTGTATGTATGTAATGTAATGTAATGTAATGTAATGTAATGTAATGTAATGTAATGTAATGTAATGTAATGTATGTATGTATGTATGCATGCATGCATGCATGTATGTATGTATGTATGTATGTATGTATATATGTATGTATGTATGTATGTATTGTAATGTATTGTAATGTATGTAATGTAATGCAATGAAATGTAATGTAATGTAATTTTAATGTAATGTAATGTAATGTATGTATGCATGTGTGTGTATGTATTTATGTATGTATGTCTGTATGTATGTATTGTATGTATGTATGTATGTATGTATGTATGTATGTATGTATGCATGTATGTATTTATGTATGTATGTATGTATGTATGTAATTTATGTTTGTCTGTTTGTTTGTCTGTTTGTTTGTCTGTCTGTCTGTATTTATGTATGTATCTATGTAGGTTTGGTATGTAGGCGCTTTTGCTTCGGTTGAATTGGATCCTCAATTCAGCATATCTAATTACGAATCCAATGATGCCGAATTACCTCCGGAATGGAACCGAATCAAAAGATGTGACCCAATCGATGTATGTATGTATGTATGTACGTATGCATGTATGTATGTATGCATGTATGGATGTATGTATGTACGTATTTTTTGGTGGGAAAAGCTCCTGTATGATTGGCTCTCCCTTCCCCCCTGGTCACAGTTGAAGGCTCAGATGGGGCTTGTAATGCATTTACCAGTTTCAGACCCCCAGAAGGGACAAATTTGGTATGTAGGTATGCAGGTATGCAGGTATGTATGTATGTATGCATGCATGCATGTATGTATGTATGTATCTGTGTATCTATGTATCTCTGTATCTATGTTTCTATGTATCTATGTATCTATGTATCTATGTAATGTAGGTTTGGTATGTAGGCGTTTTTAATTCGGGTGAATTGGAACCGCAATTCGGCATATCTAAGTACGATTCCAATACTACCGAATTACGTCCGGAATGGAACAGAATCAAAAGATGTGACCCAATCAATGTATGCATGTATGTATGTAAGTTTTTGTTGGAAAATTTCCTGTATGATTGGCTCTCCCTTTTCCCTGGTCACAGTT
The DNA here is from genome assembly GCA_947184155.2 of Cladocopium goreaui. NCBI lineage: Eukaryota > Dinophyceae > Suessiales > Symbiodiniaceae > Cladocopium > Cladocopium goreaui. The sequence goes on along the minus strand of CAMXCT020001887.1, from coordinate 9,766 downwards.
GAAGGCTCAGATGGGGTTTGCAATGTATGTATGTTTGTGTATATCTATATATATATGTATATTTGTGTATATTATATACAAATATATTTGTGTATATATTTTTTTATATATGTATATATGTGTATGTATATGTTTATATATGTGTATGTTTTGTGTGTAATGTATATGTTTGTATATTTGTGTATGTGTGGAATGTATATGTATATATGTAAATATGTGTATGTATATGTATGTATATGTATGTATGTGTCTGTGTATGTATATATATATGTGTGAAAACAAATTAATTGCGGGGAAGCTTTACATTATTGCGGGGGGGTGCACCCCCCTTATTCATCCGAAAGTACGATTATTTTGATTGCTGGATCGGATCCTTTTTGTACAAAGCAGACAGTAAGCGCCAGGATCATTGGTGGAATGGGTTTGAAGGAGTCCAGAGAATCTTGGCACGCGCAATTTCCGTCAGAGCCTGGCAGCGGCCATGCAGTGTGCAAAAGGGTAAAGTCAGACAAGCCATGCAGTAATAGCCGCAAGAACAGAGTATTCTTGTCAAGAAAACTTACAAAAATATAGATTGCACTATAAATAATGATGAACGCATGCAGGGCAATGCAAAGTGCCTAACATCCAAGCTGAAACCTTTCGAGGCCAAAGCCGAAGTGACATCACACAACGCTAGGACTGGGAAGAAGAAGAAGAAGTCTGTCAAGCTTCTCCATGTCAGTGTTTTCGGTGGAAGACTTTTGGTACCGGCATGCTGTCCGGCATGTATCTAGGCGGCACATCCAAGAATAAAAGGCACCTGGTTTTTTTTGAATCTCTCAAGCTGTAAGTCCCGCGCCGGCGCGGTTTGCTTCATGGTTTGAACCATGCGGCTGTCTTGCGCGCCGCTTGACCTAGCGCCATCTGATACAGTGCAATTTTGTTCTTGCAGGATTTTGTCCCGATTTCTCCCTGTTGAGGCACCCTGACTCACTTCTGCTGTGCTTGCCGGCACTGACGATGCCAACAAAGGTTGTAACCTCAGCAGAATCATTTTCACGAGAGATGAGCTGCTAAGGCGTGACGTCTGTACAGGAACACCTATCAAAGGTTATTAGTTAAGTTTGAATTGACACAAGATACATCAAACCATGTGAATAAATACATGAAAACAACACTTTCTCTAGCCTTGAACTTGCTTGGCTTAGATGGCTGGACTTATCTTCCTGACTTCGTTTGGAGCTGGTTCCATGCTGGCCATGGGTGGCTTCACAGCGGCTTTGCGAGCGGCTTGCAAATCCCTAGGCTCTATGGGGCATTCCATGCACTTCAAACCAGTTTTCATCTCGAGAAGCGCGTGTTATATAATTATTTTGTTGTTTTGTGTCCTGGAAGGGATTAGAAACTCTAACTCGGGGTTTGCTTGACCTTGTTTACTTTCTTGGCTTCCTGCGGTAAGAACATGCCTGACCCGGGAAGGTCAACAAGCTGTACGGCGCACCTCCATTGTAGCATCTCTTCTGGCGTTGCTGTTGGGAGCAACAATTTGTGCAACAAGTCTGACTGTTCTCTAAGGCTCCAAGGCCATCAAATCGATGTACTTGAAGCTGACTCAATCAACAAAGCCGGATCAAGATGATTCCGACAGTTCCATATTCGACTCATGTCGATTCCATTGATTAGCTGGAAGCTGTGCATCACTTAGTGTTGGAATGAGCGAAGTTTCCTCATATTCCCATATGTAGATGATAGCTAATAACAGAATGGGTAGGAAGACGCAGCAGCTTTTCAATTGAGCTGATCGGAGCCAAAAACGCAAGGGAGGCAGAGGAAATCAGAGGAAATCTAGTTCCCTCCGCGATCCAAAGTGGTCAAACTGTTTTGGGCTGGGCTCCTGCCACAGGTCTTCTTGCCAGAGAAGACCGGGGCGAAGAAATTGTAATAGATTTGTAAAAGCACGCTACGTGGCCATGCGCGGGATCTTCCAGAAACCAGGATTGCCGAAAGACGAGGCCTTTGCTTGTTTATGAGTTTTCGATTGCTTGTATGATTGTATTTGCAGGCCACCTGAACTGGCTCGCACCAAAGTTTTGTGCTCATTTGTGCCCGCCTGACATTGTTGTACAGCTGGTTGCTATGCGCGATGCCTTGGAAGCAAGCCACCAGTTGGTCACCAGTTTGTGCTCGGCGCCACAAAAAGTACACATGTTGGAGCGGTCGTGTGAGTGTGTGTGTGTGTGCGCGTGTGAGATTTCCAATCCCGCATCTCCAATCAGATACAAGGAATCCATGACAACATATGGTTTGTGGGTATGGGTTTGTTTACGTGTGCTGGTGTTTTCGCAGTAGCGCGTTTGTACCTTGTTTATTTTTTTCGTTTGTTCGGCCAAGCAGAGCTATGACTGACTACCACAATTTGTGCAGCCTTAGATGTCTCGGCCGGAAATCCACAATGATAATCCTGATATAAGATTTGTATTGTCATGGGACCAGCGCTTCAGACAGAAGGGGCTGTTGACGTTGCATTTTCAAGGCTTGTGCGATGGTACAAGCATGGGTTCTTCAGCTGGACGAATGCGCCAAGGTGGGCACTGGGTGCAAAAAATACCGGTTATATAATATATTATTTTTGCCCGTGAAGGGAATCTGATAGTCCGGTAAGCCATGACATAGCACGGACTTGCTTTTTTTGTTTTGTTCTCTGCGGTGGGTCCCACTTGTCAACACTCCAGCCCAGGTGCGACCATTGTCATTCAACAAACACTAAAATCATTGGCGGTGCCAAGCCCACTCCAGAGGAGACTATGGATCTCCCAAGATGCTTTTGGGTTTCCGCAGCTTCATTTTGAACCTTTGGCAGCTTTAGCGTTTTTTGCTTGTCCGTTCCTAGCATGGCTGCGCCTGGCTTTGCATGGCTACAGGAGGAGTACTTCCTCGCCCATCAAGTTGAAGTAGCGCAATGCTCCTCTTGTGGTCAACAGACGCGTTTTCCACGAGCCTTGGGGGCAAAAAACACAAGAAGCATTGGTGCTGTATTTGCTTTACGTGCTGCATGACTTCGAGACGCTTCCCTCCGTGTTGCCTTGAGGCTACAACGATCCAGCCAAATTGTTGGAGACTCGCACTGGCCGGTGTGGTGAATGGGCCAACTGCTTCACTCTCATTTGTCGCTCTCTCGGCTTCTTGGTGGTTCACTGGTGCGGGAGGGCTTCCGATCATGCCATGAAATATTGTTGGAATCGAGTTTGACATGAAAGATGCGCAAGATAATTAGAGCTGCAGTTCCGGCCATTGTGAGGGGATAATTCTCTTTGAAGTTTGCTGGCTGTTTGCGCAGCAGGCTACGAGGCCCGTCATGTTCACGATTGGACCGACCACGTTTGGACTGAAATCTTTTCCGATTCCGCACAGCGATGGATTCATGTGGATTCCTGCGAAGCTGCTGTCGACTCGCCTTTGATGTATGAGAGTCTTGGTTTAAAAAAAGCAGGCCGCCAACAGCAGCAGCGTGTAGAATTACCGAAACAAGCAACAGCAAGGACCATACTGGATCCATGGCTTAATTCCACCATTGCTCTTTTGGGGGCGGCGCCCGTACTCACGTCAAGCATAGAATTTTCGCAACTTCTCACGTTACCACAACCTGCCATGGTACAACATGACACACAAATGATACCCGAATTGGGCGGGGCGGGAGTTTCATAGATGGGAACTGGCTATAGCGACAGAGGCTATAGGCGGAAGCCCTGTCATGTCGTCACTGTCAACTTGATTGAGAAAAAAGTGATAAGCGTTGAGCGAGCAGGATGATATGACATGAGCGAAGGCATGCATGAAATTCAATGAAACCAAATGGAATGAGATGGAATGAAAAGAAATGAGGCGCATGAAATGATAACAACACGGAAATGAAGGAATCCAACGGGATACATGAAAAAATGACGTAAGACGCAAAAGGAAGCCACAGCAAATGAGACGAGATGAGATGAACTGAATTGAGATAAAATGAAAGAAAACGAAGTTACATGAAACAAAATAAGAGACAATAAAGGAAACGCAAGCCAAAAGAACAGAAACGCAAGGAAATACTGGATGACATGAAACGAAATGACATGACATGAACGGGAAGGAAATGAAATGAAATGAATGAGATGAGATGAGATGAAATGAAATGAAATGAAAGGAAGAGGGAAAAGAAAAGGGAAAGAAAGAAATTGAAGGAAACGAATTGAAAGGAACTTAGCAAAATGAGATGACATGAAATGAAACGAAATGAATGGATGAATGAATGAACGAGCGAACGAACGAATCAAATTACATCAAATGAAGTCAAATGAATGAAACGAATGAGATGAATGAAATGAATGAGATGAATGAAATGAAGCGAAATGAAACGAAATGAAATGAAATCAAACGAAATCAAATGAAATCAAATGAAATCAAATGAAATCAAATGAAATGAATTGAAATGAATGACATGAAATGAAATGAAGCGAAATGAAATCAAATCAAACAAAATCAAATGAAATTAAATGAAATCAAATGAAATGGAATTGAAATGAATGAATGACATGAATGAATGACATGAAATGAATGACATGAATGGATGACATGAATTCGTGAAATGAATGAAATGAGATGTAATGCAATGAAATGAATGAATGAATGAATGGATAAGTGAAACGAAATGAAACGAAGTGAAATGAAATGAAACTGGATTGACTTGACATGAAGTGCATGTAGGGCGCGCTTTAATTACGAAATTGATTCTCTACGGACGAAAGAAGTATTTTAATGTTTTTTAAATCATGCAAAATCTATAGGAAACCCTTTGTCTTGGGCTATCTTGAACTTCAAACACCATGGTTTCCGTCGATACTCGATGATGCAGCCACTGCAAACATTGCCGGAATTATTTTTGCGCCTTGCTTTCATATGTTTGGTTTCAAGTGTCTTTTCCGCAAGTAGAGTCCGATTTCTTTCGCAATTAGGAGCGTTTTTCGCAAATCAATTAGTTAACCAAGTTTTTCCGCAATGCAAACGTACTCTGGCGTGCATGATTGAAATGACGTGACATGAAATGAAATAAAAGGAAAGAACAGAAACGAAATGCAACGCAATGACATGAAATGAAATGAACGACATGAGATGAAATGAAATGAAAAATAAAACGGCTGGAAATGAAATGAAAGGAAGGGAAATGAGCAATGCAAGACATGAATGAATGAAAGAAAAGGCAAGGAAAGGAACATGCAGATGGAAACAGATGTGGCGCGACATGAAACCACAACGAACTGAAGGCAAATGAAATGGGAAGAAAACTATATAAACTGATTTGAAATGACAATGAAAAAGAACGAAAATAAAATGAAAAGAAAAGAAATTAAACGAATTTGCGTGAGTTCAATCACTGACTGGCGCTGACATGACTACAACTGACTTGAACTCGAGTAGGCTGAACTGAAGTGTTGACTTGCATTGATGGCTTGAATGAATTACAAAAAACGCGTTGCAGTCCCAAAGGTCGCTTCGTATTTATGGCCAAAACAACCCCGTTGCCGGTTGCCTGCTGGCCGCGCAAACGCGCACGCACCCACGCCCCTTGCTCTGATTGTCAGTGTGCACGCCATGTGCTTGTGAACATGCAAATGCATATGTGCTTTCGTGCCAGAATTTTGGTTTAATCCAAAATTTGAAAAGAATTGAAAACCGGCCACCCCCTCCTGAAATTTGGGGATGAGGGTCTTTCCAGTTTGGGCTTTTGTGGTGGCTACAGACAGTGGTGAGGCAGATTTTGTGTCGGACAGCTGCCCAACCATCACTGTAAAGCTGTGATCAGGGACTTCCGCGAGGGAATGCGCTTGGAAAGCGGTATGTTACGTCCGCACGGTGCCTGAAACATGTCAAGGGACCACGCGAAGGATTGACCGAATGATTGGAGTGACCGGTAGATGAATGAAGGAATCAGAGAAAGAATTGTCAAATTTAGTGAATCAAAAAGTGCCGGGCAAGGCATGCTGATGTATTCCGACTTCATTTTCAGCTGCTGGTGATCTACTGTCCGTCCTACTGAATTACTATCTCTTTCTCCTTTCGGTCATTTCTATCTGCTGACTCGGAGTGTGATCTAATGTTTTCATACCTGCTGATTCCACCTGGTGCTGCTGCCTATGTGGTTGACACAGCCGCCCCAATGCGATTTGCAACCAAGCATTGCCCAACACTATAGAACTTTGCTGCAACCCCGCAACCCGCCACAAGCACCAAATACAGGGAATACAACATGTGGCGCTCCCACTTTCACTTTGCCAGATCTGCAACAAGCAGAATGTTCCCGCAGCCGCTCCAATGCGATCAGCAGCCAAACATTGCCCAAGACGATGTAGCTCGGATGCAACCCTGGCAAACCCCTACACAGCGCGAGTTTTTCGAGATAAGCCGATCAAATACGCAAGCGCAACATCAACAACCCTTGCAGCAATCTGCCACAAGCACTACATAGTAAAAAATACAGAACTTGGCGCTCGCAATACCCGTTTACTGTACCAGATGTGCAATAACAACAACCTTCCCACGGCCACTCCAATGTGATCTGCAACCCATGCATTGCCCAACGCAACAGACCTAGGTTGCAAACCCGACAAACCCATATGGCGGACAGCTGAAGCTTAGAATGCGTGACAGCTTTTATATTTTGCGGGTTAGAGTTAGAATGCCGAAAGGAAGCCGCTGAGCGATGAACTTAGAGTGCACAACCAGTGACGCATCCAAAGCCTAAGCTTCAATCCAACTAATTACCCCAAAAGCCCGGTAAATGTTCATCCAAAACGTCTCTTGGGGATGATTTTCACGCAGCAATTTGGACTTTGACGCCTGGTAGTAGATTTCCCGCGCGTGAAGTTTGCTTCTCCCCCAAGAAGAACCCCCGACACGCCTCAGCGTCAGCACGCATCCAAGACAAAAGAGGGAGAGACCACCGAGGAAACAGAGCAGTCTGATTTGTCGCGGCATCTTTTTTGCCAGCAAAATCATGCAACGCAGCTGTTCCTTTTATCGAAGCCGCTGATGTGTTGTCAGAGATTCGTCGGGCTTCCAGGACAGGATGGGGCAAGAAGCTGACGTATTGCATTGGCTTTGCTCGGGACCATGTTGTGGATGTGACGAGAAGATACACCAAGAAGTTTGAGAAGGCGTGGGACACGCAAGGCATGTTCACAAAGCGAACCATCAGAATCAGCTGTGTACTTGCATCCTTGTACACCTGAACATTCCACATGGCATTCGTTGCAGGAACTGCTTCCGCGTCGAACGGCGTGTAAAGAAGAGGTTTGTCGTTCAGTGGTTCAGATGTCCTTGCTGCACGCCACGCACATTCTGTTGCTCACGACAAGGATTAGATTTTACCGAAGGAAGTTCAGAAGTCAAACTTCCGACATGGACAGACGCAGCAACAGTTGCGAGAACAGTCCGAGAAGCGAAAGAGTCAGAGAAGAGAGGGTCAGTGGAAAGAAGATCCGACAAGAGAAAGAGTCAGAGAAAGAAATAAGATCAAAGCGCGCGAGAAGGTAGAAAAGTCCCAAAACACTGTCTTTTTCCAATGTTTTGTGGCTCCGGAGGGTCGAGCAGTATAGGCTTGCTAACACGGCAAGTGCAGAGCTATCTGGTCGGATGGGGGATCATAAAACGCACGCGGCTGTGGCGCGAAGAAAATTTCAAAGTCAAAACGGAGCACTCTTGGAAGTGCTGCGGCGCGAAGCACATGCCGAAGACAAAATGCCAAGAACATCACATGTTCAGAGCACTTTCGGACGTTGGGTCTTCATGTTTCGTGGCAGGCGCAATGGATTGTGTACCTTGCCAAAAGTGAACAAAACCTGGGGGTCTCGTGGCAGTTGCGCGATGGCACGCTTCTTGGGAGAATGTCAATGGGGGTACGTTCACCAGAGATGTTAGGACTGTTAGGAGGTCAGGGCGTTGATTTCCAGGATTCCAAAGGGGTTGCACTTCGGAGCGTCCGATCTTCAGGTTTGCGAAGGTCATTTTGCGTGGCAGGTGCAGCACTTTCACTTTTTCGTGGCAGGCGCGGTACTTTAGACAGATGGGGCATAAAAATCGCAAGACGCATGGGCACGAGGCCGTCAGCTCTGCACTCAGCGTTCCAGTTTTGAAGGAAGTCTCGCAGAATTGCTTCGTTTTCGACGTTGCCAATTCGAAAATTGAGAAAGCCTCGCAGAATTTCTTCGTTTTGGGGCTCAGAACTTCTCTTTTTGAGGAAGTCTTGCAGAAATGCTTCCTTTTGGACTTGTCAACTTCCGCTTTTGAAGCGGGCCGCGCATAACTGCTTCCCTCCAGATAGAAAGATAGATAGAAAGATTCATAGATAGTTACCGAAAGAGATAGAGAGAGAGAGAGAAGGAGGGAGATGGAGATCGAGATGGAGATAGAGAGAGCAAGAAAGAGGAAAAAGAGAAAGAGAGAGAGAGAGAGCGCGAGGGAGAGATAGAGCAAGAGCGCGATAGAAAGAGATAGAGAGAGATAGCGGGAGATATAGAGAGAGATAGAGAGGGATAGAGAGAGATAGAGAGGGAGGGAGTGAGAGTAATAGAGCACCAGGAAGGAGACAGAGAGAGAGAGAGAGAGATATATATATATATAGAGCCAGAGAAAAAATCGATACAGAGCTTGGAAGAGATTGACAGAGATAAATGGACAGAGAACTAGATAGTTGGATAGATAGATTAGATAGATAAGATAGATACATAGGTAGATTAGATTAGTTTAGATTAGACTAGATAGATTAGATAGATGAGATAGATATGATAGATTCAAAAGATAGATGGAAGGAAGGACGGACGGATGGATAGATAGGTAGGTAGATAAATAGATAGCCAGATAGGTAGATAGATAGATAGACAGATAGACAGAGAGAGAGAGAAAGAGATAGAGAGAGAGAGATAGATAGATAGATAGGTAGATAGATAGATAGATAGGTGGGTGGGTAGGTAGGTAGGTAGGCAGGTAGATACATGGATAGATAGATCGATAGAAAGAAAGATAGATACATAGATAGATAGCTTGATAGTAGCATCGATAGATTGATAGGTCGACAGATGGAGCGATCCATAGATCGATAGATAAGATACATACATACATACATACATACAGACATACAGACATACAGACATACAGACATACAGACATACAGACATACAGACATACAGACATACAGACGTACAGACATACAGACATACAGACATACAGACATACAGACATAAAGACATACAGACATAAAGACATACATGCATACATGCATACATGCATACATGCACAACATACATACATGCATACATGCACAACATACATACATACATACATACATACGTACATACATACATACATACATATAGATAGATAGAAAGATAGATAGGTGCATAGATAGATCGATCGATAGATCGATAGAGTGACAGATAAGATAGATATAGATAGACAGATGGAAAGAAAGATAGAAAGATACATAGGTAGATAGATCGATAGACCGATAGATAAGACAGATAAGATTGATAAGATAGATAAGATAGATAAGGTAGATACGATAGATATAGATACATTTATTTAGATGTAGATAAATATACATAGATATAGATAGATACGGATAGATATGGCTAGATATAGATAGATATAGACAGATTTAGATAGATTTTGGTAGATATAGACAGATTGAGATAGATATAGATAGATTTAGAATGATTTAAGAGAGAGAGGGTGAGAGGGGAACCAGACTCAG